>JANIJG010014881.1:0-12949 GCA_024611175.1 Megaceryle torquata
GGGGGGACCTCATTGCCCTCTACAACTACCTGAAAGGAGGTTGTAGAGAGGTGGGGGTTGGCCTCTTCTGCTTAGTACCTACTGACAGAACCAGAGGGAATGGTCTGAAGTTGCATCAGGGGAGGTTTAGATTGGCTATTGGGAAGAAATTCTTGACAGAAAGAGTGGTGAAACACTGGAACAGCCTTCTGTCCCTGGAGGTATTTAAGAAACGGGTAGACCTGGTGCTTCAGGACATGCTCTACTGGCAGGCATGTGGGGGGGATTTTGTGTGTTTTGAAGTCAAGTTTGATCAGGGTATTTAGGTGTTTGGGGTTTTATTAGGTGGTTTTTTTGTTATGGGTATGGTTGGACTTGGTGATCTAGGAGGTCCTTTCCAACCACGAATATTCTGTGATTCTGTGAAATAACTGCCTCAGTCTCTTCCACAGCAGGAGGGAGTTTGTGGCTTCATTAAGAGTATCCTCTGGGATGATATTGTTGACGCTGTGGGCAGTCCCCATGTCATGATCTATTCTTGTGCTTGGAAATATTTTATTTATTTATTTTTAATAGGCATTTGTCCTGGATGTGAAGCCAAAAGCCATGTTGTTTGCAGTCTACAAAATCCCAGGCTGCAAAACAGTGATGCTTTGGGAATTCTTTCCTTACGTACTTCCCTGAATTGTCTTTCCCATGCATGCTATCTCTCTGGTGCATCCATCTCTTGGCCAGAACAATGGCTTTATCTCCAGCTTCCGAAATACCTATGTTGAGTTGTGCAAAGAGATTGTGAGAGAGCAGGTTGCCCATGCAAAATGTCCAGTGTCATGCAGAAGAGCTGCAATATGAGTTTTACAGCTAATGAGCTGTCAACCAGAAAAAGGAACTTTGTCTGGGTTATTTTCAGTGTGAGCTGTTCAGAACTTCCAAGAAAAGTCTTATTCAGGTTAGTTTCTTGAAGGAGAGTGGAAAGTCAGGCTGGCTATGGTGCTGCTTTGAAAAAAAGTCTTGAGTGCAGCAAGGTACAGAAACAGACGTGCTATTTGTGTAACACCTTCCATTGGAGGAACTGAAGTGATTTAATCAATGTGCAGCTCTATGATGAGAGATAATTATTCCTATTTATACAGAGTGAGAATATGAGAGAGATTAAAATGCCTTTTTATGAAATTGCAAACAATTTTATGGCAAGGAAATGAACTGAGATTTCTCTCTAAAGAGCATTCTTCCAGTATGTTTTGGTGCCTCCAGGGGAGCCCACTGGGCAGCCCAGCAGAAAAGTGAAGTTTGCTCTGATTGTGGAAAGGTGAATCATGCACATCCCTCTCGTGGGGGCTCCACACCTCGTCTTGCTTGTGGTAGCCTGTGCTCGTTGTGTCTTTGTGCTTTTCTGCAGATGGTGATACAGTAAATCAAGAGAAGAAAAATAGATTTAACTGGATAGTGCCATTATTTTAGGATTTGAACCGTTCATGTGTGGGTCTGCCATTGGAAAGCACCAGGGGGGAGACAGCAGTTGCAATGCCTTTTTCAATACATGCAGAGAGCAATCAGGCTCTTGCTTCTGTTTAAAACAGGGTAGAAAAGACTTACTTCTCTTATCTGTATGTTGTCTACTTGCATTCTAGTCACGGTGATGGATACTGAAAGAAAATAGCTGCAAGGGAATCTTGTGTCTTCCCTCTAGACAAGCATGGCAGAGTTGCTCTTACATAATTCTGGCATAGCAAAGTCAAATTATAAACATCCCAGAAAATGCTCAATTGCAACATCTGTGATGTGTGATTTGACAGAGCTGCTGGAAAGTGGAAAGGAGATGTTGTGTAAGTCACATCTTCAGCTTTTTTACTGCAGCTTTTATTAGTCAATTTTTTGCTTACTGTTACTGTAACTTTTGTGCCTTCCAGACAGGGATTTCTGAATAACACAAGCATTTAAATATCTACTGCTTTATAGCTTTCCCTGCTGCTGTCCTCAGCTGGAGTCTAGCTGACCCATCATGCAGGATAGCTGGACAGTGTGTCCTTGCAAATGCCTTTTTAAAGTATTGTTGCCTGTTGTGACCCTGAAGGAAAGGGAAGAAAGAGCTGATATGGACTTCCATGTGGGAAAATGTTCTGGCTTGCCTTTCAGTACCACTTTTATTGATGCTTCTGCTCTAGCTTTCTACTTCTGCATCCACTGATTTAGGCAAGGCCCTCTTTGCAGGTGGACTAAAATGACCACAGCAACACAAGCCTGGCTTTGGGGATGGCAGTTTTCACATGCATAACCTGTCACCTGGTCTGGAGGTACAACGGGGTTAGTATCTGTTCTTCATGTGAAGAAGGAACTAAATAGTGTTCTCCTAGATGCAAGTGGAGTCTAATCTGAGGTGTAATACAGGAATCCTCTCAGATTGCTACTGCCAGGGTGAGCTTCCTGGTCATTCTCTGAACATCTTGCCTTTGATTCCTCCTCCTTTCAAACTGAAGGCTATTTGTCTTTGCTTTTGAGGGAAGGTGGAAGACTTCATATTGATATCAGGAGCAGCCCACGTTGCCCCTTAGTGACAGGTTTTTGTCATTCATTGCTGGCTGGTGGTGTGTTTGCCTTTTCAACCAGCAAAGAGATTCTTGGGCTTGCAGACATTTGTTACCAAGAGTAAAATATAACAAGGGGAAGAAACTGTCCAAGGAGTCAACTTACTGGCTGTTCCTTCTCCCAGTCAAGTCCTTTGCACTTGAATCTGTTTAACATCTGTATCAGACTATTTGGCATTTGCTCTGATCATTTTACAAAAGAATTCCTGTAAATAGTCCTTACAACACAGTAATTCTCCTTAAACAGGGAAAAATATTCAGTATTTATCCTATCTGCCATTCTTCCTAATGAAAACCATGCTGCTTATACTCGTAAACAATGAAGAGAAGAGCTGGAGGCATGTCAGATCCTGGGATTAGGCTGAGCTGGACAAACTGCAAAAGTACTCTGTGGCCAGGACAGAAATAGGATCAGCAAAGACGGAGCTTTTTTCCTCTGGTGAGAGTGATCTGTTGAGATGCAGAGAGGTTGGGTCACAACTTTGCTAAAGCTGTCTGGGGTTTTTAATGACTACAACCTTTTCTAAGCCTGGTGTAGGACCCATCTAGCCAAATGTTCTATTTCCAACTGGAGCCAGGAGCAGAGAGATAAAGACCTTTCAAAACACCCAGGATGTGCACAAAAAGATTCTCCTGGTAATCTCTTCCACCCCCCCACCGCCCCCCCCAGATTTGAGTAAGATGTTCTACTGATGCCATTACAATTAATAGCCTTCTTTGCCTCTATTCTTAGTTAACTTACATAGCCCTTTTTGTATGAAACCTGCTTTTATTGACTCTATTTTTAAATTTAAAGCCCATTGCCCAAGGATGTTGATGCTTTAATTAAAGTGAACCATAAGCTGAATGCAAGTCAACATCATCACATGCCTGGGAAAAGCACTATCATAAGACTGGGATATTTTAGCAGGAATAACATCCTCAGGAGACATCTAGGATGCAGTCCTGCTGCTTGATGCTGATGAGAGCTCAGCAGGGATGCTGTGCCCAGCAAAGTGCTCCATTTCAGGCAATGCTTGGACCTCATCCAATTGGTTAGTGCAAGAGGAATAGGCTTTATTTTTAATTTGATTTTTTTTCTAGATGAGCCTCATCAGTATAGATTGAAAGAGCTGGGCCTATTAAGACCAGAAAAGATAGCTGCCTCCCCTTGGCCTCAAAATATAGAGTTGTAGAATTGTTTCAGTTGGAAAAGACCTTTAAGATCAAGTCCAGCCATAAACTTAACACTGACAATCCCACCACTAAAACATGTCCCTAAGCACCTCATCTACATGTCTTTTAAATACCTCTAGATATTTCCTAATATCCAAACTAAACCTCCTCTGGTGCAACTTGAGGCCATTTCCTCTTGTCCTATTGCTTGTTACTTGAGAGAAGAGACCAACCCCCACCTGGCTCCAGCCTCCTGTCAGGGGGTTGTTGAGAGTGAGAAGGTTTCCCCTGAGCCTCCTTTTCTTCAGGCTAAAGGGTATAACAAAGAGAAAGGGAATAGTGCATCACTAGCATCAGTAATAGGTTTGTAATACTCGAATCCTTCTACTAGTATGTCCAGAAGTACCCAGTATTGCTGTTTTTGTTGTTTTGGAAAGATCCAGTAGATTAAAACCACATTGTCGGGAGCTGTAAGACTAGAGTAAGTCATGCTGTGGGGGGTAGAACTGGGGAACCTCTATTGCTCTGTCTGGTTTTCTCATAAATCAGAGGCTCCTTAAGGGATTTTTTGTTTACCTCTGCACTGAATGAAAGAGGGAGGATGTAATTTCAGGATGCAGAGCTGGTTCAGGACATTATTATTGCCACAGAAAGTCTCCTGGGGACACTAATAGCCAGAAACAGCCCTGGATCCATCTGTGCACCATCTTTGGAATGACTCAGGAATTCCCATTGTAGCACCATCAAGAGCTGCTGGCATTTTTGTTATGAATACAGCTGCTGGGATCCAGTTAGATGTTGCCTCTGTTCAGTGAAGTACACCTAGAGAGAAACTGGTCTTCTAATGGCAGAATGTGGGGAAGAGGAGAGGCAGGCAAATATGAGTTATGCTTTTATTTGGATACCTTTATCCCTTTGCTTGCTACCTGGGCAAGCAAAAATGCCCAGTTGCTCCTCAGCTTTGCAAGGCTGCAAGCCCTGAAGCCTGGAGGGAATTAGCAGTCCTGCCTAACTACCCTTTCTGGTTGTGTTTTTGGAGGCTGGGAGCTGAGGTGTTTTACAAAACATAATAACATTATTTTTAGAGATTTTGTTCTCTTTTTGTTGCATCTGTTGATCTACAGTTCAATTACGGCAGTCCCAGCAGGAACACATATTTC
Source organism: Megaceryle torquata (assembly GCA_024611175.1). Classification (NCBI taxonomy): domain Eukaryota; kingdom Metazoa; phylum Chordata; class Aves; order Coraciiformes; family Cerylidae; genus Megaceryle; species Megaceryle torquata. The sequence goes on from JANIJG010014881.1 coordinate 4,880, forward strand.
AATAATATGTTCTCTGCCACTTTCTTTGACCTGCTAAATTGAATTGTAAATGAAGCGTGTCACAGCTCAGAAATCTCATTCATGGTCTTCTCTAACAAGGTGTGCAGAGACCTATTAGCCTAGTCTTTACAGTAATCAAATAATATATGTCTGAGATGTGCAGTGACTTACTTTAGGAAGCATTTGGTTAGCTAGCAAAGTCTCAGCAGACAGAATGGTAGGAATAATTTTTTTTCCTTGCTTCAGACCCATTGTCTGCTACACTCAATTTCTTCCTTTTTCTTTCCATTTATTTATTTGTCAGATGCCTCTTATGCAAGACTATAGTGTGTTAGCTAGGAATAGTGAATCAGCCTAAAACATTGCAGTGTTGATGAAGTGGCCAGACTGGATCAATTTGGTTATGGTGACAGATTTGACCAGCAGGACTAGGGCAGGGATTGTTCCCCTGTACTCATTACTTGTGAGGCTGCACCTCAAATCCAGGGTTCAGTTTTAGGCCCCTCACTCCAAGAAGGACATTGAGGGTCTGGAGAGTGTCCAGAGAAGGGCAACAAAGCTGGGGAAGGGTCTAGAGCACAAGTGTTGTGAGGAGCGGCTGAGGGAACTGGGGTTGTTGAGCCTGGAGAAAAGGAGGCTCAGAGGAGACCTCACTCTCAACAACTCCCTGCAAGAAGGTTGGAGTCGGGTGGGGGTTGGTGTCTTCTCCCAAGGAAAGAGTGACAGGACAAGAGGAAACAGCCTCCAGTTGCACCAGAGGAGGTTTAGGTTGGACATGAGGAACAATTTCTTTCCCACAAGGGTTGTCAAGGCCTGTCCCAGGCTGCCCAAGGCAATGATGGAGTCCCCATCCCTGGAGGGGTTTCAAAGCTGTGGAGATGTGGTGCTGAGGGCCATGGTTTAGTGGTGACCTGGCAGTGCTGGGTTAATGGTTGGACTTGATCTTAAAGGTAATTTCCAACCAAAATGATTCTATGATTCTATATATCCTTCCAACCATACCATCTCCTGCCTGGAGATGGCTGTTACAAATGGCAAAGGTCCTATACCTTATGAGATTTGAAGTTTTAAGAAAAAACAGGGAGAAGAGAGAAAGCTGAGATTGAAGAGTAAAAAGCAAGAGCTGGAGAATGCGTTCAAGTGGAGTTTTGCACCAGATGTTCATAATCTTGGTTATTAGATGGAGAGATAATGAAGCCTTTGGACAGGTTACAAAGTACTGTGAGACCTGACTGATGCACTCTGGTGTCCTGCAGACTGCTGCCTGCTCTCATGGGTTCATGAGCCTTAAATCCAACAGAGGTATTAAAGCTTGATCCCTCTGCAGCCACTTTAAAATGGGAGAATTGAAGTGCAGGCATCTTGATTCTGTTCCCGATATACATAAGATCTGGTAGGTCAACATCTGTTAGTCAAGTATATTGATTTGCTCACTGAAATACTTCAAATCCTTGGAGTGCAAGGTACTTTCCCCTCATTATATTCCTCTGCAATATGAGATTCAGCTATTGGATATGTTCTTGTCAGTGGAGGCTGATTATCTTGGGCTGTAATAGTGACAGTGCAGTCAGAAGCTTGATGAGTGTTTTTTCTCTCTATTGACACGAGACCACATCTGAGTGCTGAGTATGGTTTGAGCCTCCCTACAACGAAGGCATCCCATAACAGAAATGAGCTCATTGGGGCCACCAAACTGGTTGAAGCTGGAGCCTGGGATATATGAGAGGCTGAGAGCCAGGGGTGTGCAGATGAAGGGAAGAGATCTTATTGCTCTCTGCAACTATCTAAGAAGTGGCTATAGAGAAGATGATGGCTTCTGGAAAAAGCCAAGGGACACAAGCTGCATCAAGGGAAATTACAGTTAAACAGCAGGAAAAGGTTTCTTCCCATGATGGTAGTCAAACCTTGGAGCAGGACTCAGAGAATGGTGAAGATTCCCATCCTTTGAGATATGACCTTCCTGGGACATTGCCCCGGACAACCTGACCTGAGTTTGCCTTGCTTTGAGTGGGAGTTCAGAGCAGAGCCTGCCAAAGGCCGGTTGCTGCCTCCATTATTTTATCTTTAAATGTTTATTGGGGTCTGCATTTGACCTTTAACACTGTGATTAGAGCTGATGAGCTCAAAATCAGCTGTTGAACTGTTCACATTTACAGTACAGAAGTAATTGTTTTAAGGACTATGCATTCACATACCATGAGTTGTTAATGAAATTTTTAACTTCAATGTAGAACTGAAGTATTGTGTGCATGGACAAAATGCTCCAGATGATATTTGTTCTTGTTTATCCTCAGTTTCTGGTTCTAATGGGCACAGCTGGGAGATGTAGTCATCTTTCATCTTCAGATATGATTTAATAACTTGCTTGAAGAAGATTTTCTTTTGTTTGTTCAAATGAGGTCCAATTGGGTAATTCGGGAATGAAGAATCATGCTGTCAGTTTTTCCTTTGTATTTACTGGGTAAATGTTAGCTTGCCTGCTTTCCGCTCTAAGCTAATACTGAAAAATGCCTGCAGGAAATTGATTTTTGAAAATGTCAGAAAATAGTCTAGTGAAGACTCGTTAGTAAACTCTTCATTGTATCCAGGAGTAAATTTAAATGACCTGAAAACACACTTGAGGGATGGTGGTGCTCCAGTTTGAGTGCAGTTCTTGTATTTGCTCTTGAGGTAGAGAGCCATTATTTAGAACTATGTGGCCTTGATCCTTCAACAAAAATCCATTGATTTACTAAAGGCAGGTGCCTGTGTTGGTGGATATTTAGGGACACTGCAGGAGAAGAGAACCTGAGATCATCTTATCAATGTTTATAAATATCTGAAGGGTGAGTGTCAAGAGGATGAGGCCAGTCTCTTTTCAACAGTGCCTAATAACACAACAAGGTCCAGTGTGGGCACAGGTTGGAACCCAGGAGATTCCATCTGAACAGAAGGAAAAAAATCTTTCCTGTGAGGGCAGCAGAGCCTTGGACCAGTCTGCCCAGAGAGGTTGTGGAGTTTCCCTCTCTGAAGAGATTCCAAACCTGCTTGGATGTGATGCTGGGCAACCTCTTCTGGGTGACCCTGCTCTGGCAGGGGGGTTGGACTAGATGATCTCCAGAGGTCCCTTACCATTCTGTGACTAAAATACCTTTTCCATCTTGCTGCATTTGCCAGTTTGAGGACCTGGTTGTACTGGATGTCTCTGTGAATGCTGTCTGAATGTATGCCTTCAGCATGTAGATTTACACTGTCCTGTGGGAAAAAGATAAATATGTTGTGGTGGGGTAATGGAGGAGATTAGATTCATCTGCAGGTTGCTCAGCTGATCTGGTTAATGTAGCTCAGCTCTTCTGAAAGCTCTGCATTTAACCTGGTAGGTGCTTTCTCCTGGCATGAAGGCTTGAATTGAAACAGAATGGTGAGAGGAGGAGTGTTTGCACGTTTAATGATGGAGTCAAGAACAGGATGGAGACAGGGAGAGAGACCTTACCATAGCCTGAAGGAAACCAGTGGTCATCTGGACATCTGATCTGTGAGGAGCTATGGAGGTAGTAATGTAACTTGTTTGAAGTTACTGCTTTCTCTGCTGGTTTTGATGTACTTCTAACAAAACTGAGTAATCCTGTTGTGCACCTGGATCATATCCTTAAAACTGTAAACAGATCTGACCAGAGTGTGTTAAATCAACCAAGCAGTCTAAAATAGCTGTTGCTTAGAGAATTTAGTTATGGCAGGGCAGAACTGATGTAGGATCATTTTCTCCAACCATGGATGTGACCTGTAATGGGGAGAAGACTGAAGGCAGCAGAGCATGGACCCAAGATTGAGTGGCATGCAAATAAAAACCAAATGAGATGGGTGGCTAGGGTTCCAACAGTAGACTGGTATTTGAGAAGCTGAGGTCTGTCCCTGTCACTTGCCGCTATCCTTAACATATTGCTTCACCCCTTCGGACTTCTGGGTTTTCCCCTTTGACTTTTCCCTATAGCCCAGTTTGTAGCTGCTGTTGTTCCAGAAGCATGGCTGGCTGGGTGGAACTGGAGAAAGATGGTTGTATTTGATATTTTTATGTGTGTGATCAGATTTACACACTGTTGTTCTCCATCTGCTTGTGCATGCCCTGACCGATGTGCTGCCAGGTTTTGTGAGTGTTCAGTCTCTCTGGCTTCCTCTGACCAGAAATTCCAGCCTCAAGCTGAGATGCCCTTTGGCGAGAAATTGTTTTAAATTATTAGATTTTCTATAAAAGGCTTCTGTTTTTCACAACTAGAATTTTCCTGTCAAAAAGAGGGGGTGGGGAAAGCAGGGAAACACATTGTCAGAATGATTCTTCTCCAGTTTGATTTCTATTTAATTACTTTTAATGAATGAACAGGAGGTTTACTGTGTTCAGGAGACAGAGAATGGGTAGGGTCAGCAATGAAGACTGGAAGCCCAGAGGCACTTTGACTTGAACAAGAGCCCTCTTCATGTCGGATGACTGGCAATTCCAGAAACCAGTTTGTCCCTCTGATAGCTCCTTCTTTTCTATGTGGGGACTGCAAACTATGGTAAGAGCCTCTCCAGCAGGCACATCTACCATCTTTCACGGCACACTGTAGTCTTGTCTTGAACCATGGTATTTGCAGAGATGCTGGAGGGAACAGACTAGAAGTTACAATTCTTTAGCACACCTTGCACTAAAATTATTGTGAAAATCCTCTCTCATCATAGGGAATGGAGGTGGAATGTGTTCCTATTAATGTTGGTGGAAAGAGACCTGCGGGTTGGACAATAGGAAGGCATTCACGCTATCTAGTCGTAGGTATTGAAAGTGAGAAGATGGTTTCAGAGGCTCTTTATACAGCTAACAAAGAGAACCAGCTTCCTCTAGGGCAAATTTAGATTGCTTAATCAAAATGTTTGTTTACAGTCAACCAGAGGTTTCCTCCACACAGAGACCACTGTAGCCATACATAGGGGTAGATAATAATTCTTTTCCAGGGTAGCTATAGATAAAAACAGTTGCTATTTTTTTTTGTAGTGTGGGATGACTTCTTTCCATGTTTCTGTAGTAGCTGGTTATATATATTAGAAACAGGCTTAATATCTCTGATCACAGAAACCTCTAACCAGAACACAGATCGTATCAGCAGGTGAAGTGGAAAAATAATTTTAACTAACTTGTTAGATTGGATTATTCTGCACAATGTTTATTATAACTCAGTATTAATGTGGAGAAGTGAGTCAGATGGTTTCTATGGCTCTGGTTTGCTCTGACTTTTTCCAAACACAGGACTACAGAGCACTCAGGTTTTGAATTTGGAAAGCCAACTGTTTTAAGGGGAAGGTTGAAAAAAATGTGTGTTTAAAAGGAGGAAGAGGATTTCTGAATCGTTTTTGGCAGAATAAACCTCTGTTCTGCTTGAAGCAGCAATGAGATGAGGAGGTAGTTTGCTCTGCCAATAACATTTAATGATGAGTGATTTCCTGGTGCAGCATGAAATATAAATTAACAGCCAAGAGGAATGCAGAATTGAAAGGGAACACAGTTTATCCACTTTTCTGAAATAATGAATCTAGCAATAAAAGATTTTGGTTCAAAGCCAAAGCGCAAGGGAGTTGGAGCTTTCTATTGATTTCAGTGGACTTGTCTGATGCTTTTTGCTGCCCTTCTGCCGCCCTGCCACCACACTTTATTTCCAGTTGGTAGCAAACACTTCCCATCTCTTCTGTCTTTGCTCTTCAAATGAAGGTTTGGTCTTTATGCAGTGGTCTATGGTGAAGGGCTTTGTTTGTTTGTTTTCTTTTTTCCCCTTGCTCTGTGGTTTAGGGTTTTTGGCTTCTCTTTGTAAATGTTTCTTGATGTGGGGCCCTCCAGGCTGAGGGAGCTCTAAGCCTGAAAGGAATCAATAGGTGTGTTTGGTTTTGGTGTTGTTTTATTATGTTATTTATTTATTTAGCTGTTAGTTTTAATGTTAGTTTTAATGTTCAAAGACCAAGGCACCTGTAGAGCTGGCTAACTTAAATGGTGAATGTAGATTTATTCTTGCCTTATTTCAAGCCCCCTTATGCTCTCTGAGAAGTGTTTCGATTGGGTGTTGTGAAAATTATGGTATCCCATTTGTTGCACTCTCCTGACTTAAACTTCTTCCACAAACCAGTAAATTGTTTCCTCTGGCTTGTGTCAGTGGTAGCTTATCGTAAGGTTGTTAATGTTTTCTGGCTCTTAGCCCCTTAAAGAAAATATCTTTTAATCAGAAAAGAAATCTGCTTTGTTGCCCATCTTCTCACTTTGAAGCAACCACAGCCTCATCCCTATATTTAAAGCCTGTCAGGTGAAATCTTGCTCTCTGCGGCTTCAGCTACCCTGGGAGAGCTTGGGGGGTGACCTACTGCCAAGGAGGGTTTGAACATCGCTGCAATTCTCACAGTTGGATGCGAGTCAAAAGAGGGGTACTGTCAAACACTCTGTTTGCATCTATGAGCTGCCATGAGTAGTTATACTGGTATAAACTGCTCACAGCAGCATTACAGCAGAGGTATTTGACTTCCTTCAATGGAAAGCTTCAAGGGCTGCACAAGTTGGAAGGGACCCAGCTTTACCCACGTTGATTGTTGGACTGTTGTTTGCTATGACCTAATACGTGTAGGAATGGAGCTCTAATCCATCCAGCACTGGCATTTCCTCTTGCCCATTCACTGTTGAAAGCAGGTTTCTCTTTTTAACAGTGTTTTGTAACTTTATGTTGCTTCTGAGTACTAGAGAGGATGCTGGAGACTGGATTTGCTTTAGAGGGGATCCTGCAGTTTATCCCAAGGCTGGGATATGTAGGTGCATCTCAAGGATCCAAGTCCTGATGCTCACTTGGGATGAGCTGATAGATGTCTCCAGCAATCACTGCAGGTGGAGGAGGGCATACTGGGATGTCAACTGGGGTGACTCCACCAGCTTCAGTGAATCATAGAATGTTTTGGATTAGAAGGGACCTTTCAAGGTCATCTAGTCCAACACCCTAGTCCCCTGCAGGGACATCTATAACTAGAGAAATCATAGAATTCTAGAATCATCTAGGTTGGAAAAGATCTTTAAGATCATGGAGTCCAACCATTAACCCTAGCCTACCAAGTCTACCACTAAGCTATATCCTCAAGCAATACATCTATACAGCTTTGAAACATATCCAGGGATGGTGAGTCAACCACCTCCCTGGGCAGTATGTTCCAATGCCTGACAACCCTTTCAGTGGAAAAAAAAAAGTTCCTAACATCCAGTTTGAACCTCTCTTGGTGCAACTTAAGACCATTTCCCTCTTATTCTGTCATTAGTTACTTGTAGAAAGGTAGGTGATCTCACAACATCCTGTCAGGTAGTTGCAGAAAGCAATAAGATCTTGCATCAGCCTCCTTTTCTTCAGACTAAATAACCCCAGTTCCCGCAGCTGCTTCTGATAGGAGTTGTTCTGCAGGCCGTGAAGGTTGCTCAGAGCCCTATCAACCTCACCTGGAATGTTTCCAGGGATGGGGCATTGACCATTTCTCTAGGCAGCCTGGGCCAGTGTCTCACCACCCTCAGTGAAAAAAATGTCTTCCTTATCTCTGGTCTAAATCTTCCTCTTTCAGTTTAAAACCACCACCCCTTATCCTGTCACAATAGACCCTACTAAAAAGTCTGTTCCCATCTTTGACAGACCCTTTGAAGTACTGAAAAGCCACAAGAAGGTCTCCCTGGAGCGTTCTCTTCTCCAGGCTGAACAACCCTAACTCTCTCAGCGTGGCTTCACAGCAGAGGGGTTCCAATGCTCAGATCATTTTTGTGGCCTCCTCTGGACCTGCTCCAACAGGTCACTGTCTTTCCAGTGCTGAGGTCAATGCTGATCAATGGAATCTCACTCTGGCAGTCTTTATTTTAAGAACTTAAATATTCCTTCTCTAATCAGTCCAGATCTCGCTCTGGTTGGATTGTGGTGCTGTGCTGATCTGCTTTTTTTTTTTTTGGGGGGGGGGGGGGGGGGGGGGGAGATAATGGGGAATTTTTTCTAAAGGCTTGTTAAATTTTGTTTAAGTAAATTGTTAAAGGGGGGGGGTTTTTTTTTTGGAGGGGAAAGT
>JANIJG010014883.1:0-20549 GCA_024611175.1 Megaceryle torquata
ATTTGGTTTTTTTTTGGGGGGGGGGTTTTTTATTATTTTTTATTATTATTTTGGAATTGTTTGGGGTGGGTGTTTTTTTCTAGCTGGAGGAAATTAAGAGAAATATTCAGAACTTATTTATTGGACTGTTTCAGTTGTGACCAGACACAGCAGCAGTGCTGTGCTCACTACTTAGTCCTTGATCAGCTATTTTCAGCCCCCTGCTGCCTCCTTCATTGTGCCAGCACACCTCTCTGTGTGCATGTGCAGTGAACCAGTTACGGGGAATGGTTCAGATAAAAAATAATGCTGCATTTTTAGATCAAGGGCAGTGCTGGTAAAAGTAGACCTCAGATGGCAGCCTCGAGATGGCATCCAGGGGTTTTTCTTCAATTAGACTACTCTGCCTAAATAAGAAAAACTTCCTGCAAGCTCTGGTTGCTGCACCAACCATGATCTATGTCCTTGAGTCGTGAGGAGCAAAGGATGGTAGCCCTGCTTAAATCTGAATTATGGAGCTACACCCTAATACTTGTGTTTTGCTTTGTTGTTTAACCTAAGCCCGTTGTTTTCTTTAGCAGCTTTAATAAATGAGTTCTTTTGAGTGATGTCCTCCAGTAACTCAGCTGTAGAAAAGAAAGTCTCTCATTTATTTTGGAGTTGCAAAGACAGAGTCAAGTCCTTGCTCTGTGTTTTTTGTGTATCCTATGTGCAAGCTTTCATGGCAGCAGCTCTGAGGAGAAGTTCTCACCCATGCAGAAGCTGCTGCAGAGATCAAAGTGAAGAAGCAAGTGGTTGTCTCTTTTCTCTCAGTTATCTTCCGAGAGCCCCATACAGTGAGATTTCTGTGTAAGCAACAGGAACTACTTTTGGGAAAAAGATACGGATACCGTAAGAAGTCTTCTCTGCACAATGAAGCAAAGTAAGAACACAAACCTGCAAGAAGTATTCTTAAAAAAAACAGTTGTAGCATAAAACCTGGTTTCTTGCCTGGAGTTGCAACTCTTAGTTTTTTAAGAATTAAACAGCCTGAAACAAAATTCATTTTTATAAGATTTAATTGTTGTTTCCAAAGCATGCTGATTGCTGCCTCAGCAGAGGCACTGAGCAGCAAATTGCTTTTGATGCATTACAAACAGATTTTTCTGGTTAGTTGTCATTGACAGTGATGGCTTTGACGTTGGTCTGGTCTGCAGAATTAATCAGAAGACACCCAACAGCTGTTACATGGTAATTGTTTCGGTGTGACCCGGTCCTCTTATGGACAGGCACCCATTAATTAAGAGTTTATCCAACAGCAAGATTCAGAATCCCTCATGCTCTTCCATCATGACAGATGATGTCTTGTTCTTTGGGCCTCGTCTGGCAAAGACTTAACCTGACTTAGCAAGCACTTAGTTTGGCTAGAGAACACTTCTCTCGGGCTGCTATAAGAGTCTGGAATAATAATCCTCAGAAGTAGTTCCCTTCTTTGGGCTGTGCCGTGTGCATTAGGGCTGCAACTGGCTGTAATTGTGCTCGACTTGTATGTTAGCCCTAGAAAATGTGTCAGCGGGACAAGAATGCAGCTCTAGGAGCCGAGATTATTGGTTAGTATCTTGTTGGCAACTTAGTTAAGTGAAACTGATTGTTGAGAAATAGTATTTTTGAGTTACACCTGAGATTTCTTCAGTTTGGGGTTAAACAGTAAAACTTGTTATTTTTTTCCTTCTTTTTTGTTTTCTCCAGAAGCTCTGTGATGTGCTAGAGAACATTGTGTTAATTGAGAAACTTCTGTAAACTGCTCCCCTCCTCACTCTTTCCCCTGCTTTAGGTTGATACTGTTGTTCTTTCATAAATTATAGCTTCTGTATAGAATTTGCTTTGCAAGGGGTCGAGGAACTGATCTGAGATTTCTTCTGAGATGGCTTCTGAGGTGTAGTCATTCATTTCAGCATTTGGTGTTTTTCTTAGTTCCATCTGTCCCACACAGTACAGTAACCACAGCTCTGCCAGATTGGCTGTATTTAGAAAATAAAAGCTAAGGTGCAAAATGCAAGGTGGGGTACAGCAAAGTGAATCGGATTTTGGAGCAGTCCTCAGGTGCTGATCACTTGGAGATGGTCTCAGAACTGTTTCCAGGAAGAATTACGTGGTTGGACAAAAAAAACACCCCAGATTAGTAATACATCAAACAATCCACCTGATTGCACAGCAGTAAGATTTATTACTTCATTTGCTGGCAAATACCAATAAGGAATAGATATTCTCACAATTCTCATCAGCATTCAAAATTATATTGTACAGCAATAAAACTTGCAAGACAATTAGGTTTTGGAGGTGGCAGGATGCAGTCTTGTGAAGTGTAATAAAAGGTGATTCCCCTTCTTCAAATGACCTACTTTAACAGCCTGAATCCTGTATACAGCACCAATATTAAATATGATTTGGTCAAGCTGGAGGAAAAGATAGGTTGCTAGGCTAAAACTGCCCTGTTGTATGGCTTGCAAAATGGAACAAAATACCCTGTCAGCATTTTCTGAGCTGATCAAAGCTTGGAGAAGCACATTTGAGAAGTGTATCCGTGTCTGCTAGAGGTGCTGGTGAGAAGAACGCGGATAAAATCTGGAGTTGCGATCTCGCTGTGAGATTTATTGTTCTTTGAGTCAAGTTTTTAAACATCAAAGAGTCATTTAATGGAAGGCCTGAAAAAGCACACCTTCTTTCAGTGCTGTTCGCTGATTTTAGTCTCCTGTTCATTTTTGCATTTGTCTGGAAGTTGCTGATGTCAAATTGAGACCTTTCGGACTTGTGGTGGTGATGGATTAAGTGGTCAGCTCCACCTTTCTGCCTGAGGCTGTTGCCTCTGAACCAGGAACGGTTGACTGGCATGTATTGTCACTCGGGAATAGTGGGGCGCAGTCGCTCTGACACGTTAACTTCAACCGACGTCGGTGAACGGATGGGACTGATCCGCTCTGGAACTGCTGCTTCCAATTTCAGGAAAAGGTTGGGATTTGGCAGGAGAAAGACTGACGAATCTTTACGATGGAGTTACGATGAATGAGCAGATACTGGCCAGTCTAGCAGTGTTTATTACTCTAGCTCTTGAGTGGAAACGGCAGGTTTAGGATGCTTTTCAAGTGGCGACCCTAGCAAGGTTTGCAAAAGGGTTGCTTTGAGTGACTACAGCCTTACATTGAAATCCAAATCCTCGAATGCCTGCTAACAGCAGTAGCTTCACAAAACTGCAGGGGGAAGCAGATGACTGACTACTGGTGGGTTGACTTGGAAACAGTTTCTATTTGAAGCTGAAAAATATATTCTTGATCTGTTTAAGTTCCTTGCTTCTGTGCACCCTTTGAACTCCAGTAATTTTAAATTGACTGCCACTTGGTGACCTTACAGAAGGATACACGAGATGCAGATGTGCGTTGTCACACTGTATAAATAGCCTTACAGAGAAAAGAGTACACGTTTGCTGCTCTTGACAAAACTGGAGCCAGTTCTCTAGCAAAGTGAAATCAGTTGATCAAACCAAATGCTTAAGAACAGCCAGGGGAAGCACACTTGGAAGCATTGCAACCCGATGGTGTTTGTCCTTCAGCTCTCACCAGCCACATTAAGGATTTTACTTCCAGCACTTCTGTTACATTTGTTACTTCCAAAACAGAGTGGAAATGTGCAGGTTGCTTTCTTCCCTAGTAGCAGAATAATGTTTTAATGCTTTTATTTTCAACCCTGAGGGTTTTGGTTTTTGGCAAAGTAGCTGAGATCCAGGGTCTGTATTTGATGGCCTTTCTGTTGAATTGTTATACTTTATTGTCAGCAGGCTGAGCTGTGTTTTCTTACTACTTCAGATCTGGCCTTAATCTTCAGTACCTCTTGCTTACCAGGCAGGTTTATGTTATGAACCTAATTTATTCAGAATAAGGACGATTGTAATTCAGTATTCAAATCTGGACACCTGATTCAGGTCCTTTAAGAATCATAGGACTAATTAAATGTAGTTACTTCTGGACTTCAAAAAACAAACAAATTTTGCTTTTTTTGGGTTTTTTTTTTTTTTTTTCCTTTGTACACCAAAACCTAATGCCTGCCACTTGGATTTTGTCACCTTTGTGTTAATAAAATTTATAAAAAACAAACCATGAGATTTTGCTGCCTTTGAAGAGCAGAAAATCATACCGGGGTGGAAGTTGGGGATGTTGTGACTGACCCCAGTGTCATATATGAGCAGCCTCGGGGAATGGAGTGGGTCAAGATGGCTTTTCCTTAGGCAGAGCATTCTAGGAGTTCAGCCTGACCTACTTCCCTCACAGAGGAAAGGGTAGCCTGCCCTGCAGCTACTTAAATATTTTCTGAAAAATGAGTGGGTAGGGACACTGAAATGACATTGTGCAAAATTTGTCCCAAGGACAAGTCACTTACGATTTTTTCACTCTGGGCTGATATGATCACAGTAAACTGATGACTGGTCAATTTGCTGTTGTCTATTGAAGCTGGAAATTTAGCATACGGAGTAAAGAGGTTGTGTCTTCTAACAGCAGTTTAGGTTTTGCTTGGTTTCTTTCTTTCTACCCTGAATTTGAATAGAAGACAGATTCTACCAGCATCCATTGGAGCAGTCCTTTCAGGTTGAATGCCAATTCATCCAAAATTGTTGACTCTCCGTGTTAAAGAAATGTTTATATGGAGGAATAAATTACATATTTATTTCAGAAATGCCTAGTGTGCTTTAGAGGGCAGTGAGTTTAGCAGCTGGCAGGCTACATGTATGCTATTGCATTTCGTGAAACAGCCAGAGGAGTTTGCTTTTAGGGATAGTCCACTACTGTGTGGCACTTCAAGGTCATACTTGAAATGCAGATCCAGAATGATGCATGAAGTACCCTATAGATTGTACTCTTTTGAAAAATGCTGTGAAAACTTGTACAGTTTGGAACTTAAGGGACAGCCAGAAACCTCCAGTAAATGGCTGTCTTGAAAATGTTGGTCAAGCTCAAACAGAAATACCAGTTTTGAACCAGGACTGCGTTGTTCGCATTGCTGCTTTCCAGGGAGCTGAGTAAGCTGCAGAACCATATACGGTGCTCTTAACAATGCCGCTGGCTTCTGAAATGTGCTTAGACAGCACCTTTTTGGGCAAATAGGCAGAAGTGACCGCAAGACTGTCACTGACATTTATAGTTATGTGACTAATAGTCCTCTGGCCTTCGAGTTTGTGCAGTCTGATTTGTGGACATATGGAGGACCAGGCTTTTGGAGGAGGAGAGCTCTGATCATTGGTGTGGCTCTTAAACTCTTCAGTTGCTCAGAACTTTTCATCTGGCCATGTTTCCCCAGCCAGCATGGCCATACAGTCATTTTGGTCTTTCTTCTGTGCTAGACCACAATCTTCCTGTCTACCTGAGAAGGAATTCCACAACTTAAGAATTATTTTTTTGTTGTTCCTTTCACGCTTCTCTTTTTTTTTTCTTTTTTTCTTTTTTAATTCTGCAGAATATATTTAAAATATTTTATATTCTCCAGAATATTTGTTCTTCTGAAGCCTTCTTGCTGCAAATCACTTTAATATTTAAGCTGGGGAGGGACTTTTTAGGCTGTGGGGTAGTGGCAGGGCTAGAGGGGATGGATCAGAACTAGAGGCGGGTCGATTCAGACTGCCCAGAGAGGTGGGGAAGCCCCAGCCCTGGAAGGTTTGAAGGCCGAGCTGGACGGGGCTCTGAGCAACCTGCTCTAGTGGGAGGTGTGCCTGCCCATGGCAGGGGGCTTGGAACCAGATGATCTTTAAGATCCTTTCCAACCCTGACAATTCTATGATTTAACACTTAAATGGAGTTAACAGGTAATATTTTGTGAGAATTTTAACAAAATAATGATAGTAGAAGTAAAGGTTCTCATCCAGTATTCCTGGATTTTTTTTTTAGGGTTCCTGCATCATGGCTCTAGGTCTCATTTTATATGAAAAAAATTCTTTTGTTGTAGTGTTGTAACTCTACCTTATGCAAGAATGAATCAGTTAATGGCACTTAAAGGCCAGATCTAAATAGGTCATGAGCAATGAAGTCAGTAGGGCCAGTGTTTCAAGCATTTATTTTCTTGAATGAGGGTTGTCTACATAGATCTTTCATATTTTCCAGCAGGTTGTTCATCTCCAAACCTGTTCTGTGCTGAAATCTGTCTGTTTTGTTCATTGGTATGAAAATTACTTCTGTTGTGCTAGCTTTCACTCTCTATGCATTCAAGATGCTTGAAACATTTCTTTATATGGAGGACCAACTGTGCGTGTGGCAGTGACCTTGCTGGAGCTGTTCCGTGTGGCATTTCGACAGTTTGGGTACAGCTTTCAAATGTAATTACGTACTCCGCGTGCTGAACAGCAGAGTCCTGCCCATACACAAAGAATGGGTGCTTTTCATACAGCTGATGTTACTCCTCACATTTAGGCATGTAAGACGAGTGTTACGAAACCTATTTAAGAGGCTATAGGGGGGGAAAAAAAATCTAGTGATCTAGGCATGTATTGGAAGGGTCAGATGCTATTTTACTGGGTGATTTTGTGTGATAACTGAATGCCATCCCCCTGAGCCTAGTTGTCAGAGCATTGTGATCTGTTATTACTAAGATGCTGACAGTGGTCAAGTGAAATACTTTCCAAAACCAATAAAAGCAAGAGGAGAGAACCTCTGATTCTGTATTGTTTGTCAGCTACTTGGCATAGCTGTGAGATGGTGCAGCACTCCACAAAGAGTACTATATTTAGCTGTTTCCAAGGAGATGTTCTGTGCGATATTGATAATTGCATTAATCCTTGATTTACACTATCTGCAGGAAAGGAAACTGCTCCTTTTCCTAGTGTTGGCTTTTTAATTGCTCAATGATCTGTAACTCACTGACACCTTGATCTAAGTCCTTTGTGTACGCACGTGTCAGGGGCAAAACTCAGTGGTCGGGTTATCATTTTTCCACCACAGAAATGATTCACAAACATGAACGTGATGTTACTGTCTGTCTGGTATGGCTTTGGTTTTCCTCGTGTGAGGTATGTCTGCATGTGGAAGACTTCCATTGTAAATAGGTTGCAGAGATGGCTTGGTGACATCCTGTGTTTTCTGTGTCAAAGGCTAAGAGCGTTCACGTCAACTTCACTTGTGCCAAGAGTACTGTTAAGATATTCATGGTTGAAAACACAACTCTGCTCAGCATGTGCAATTTTCACTGTATAACAGAACAATCTTCCTGTCTCAGAGTCTAGTGGTTTAGTCACTCTGCAGAAGAAATCTTTCAGGGCAGTGTTATCCGTGGTCCTGTCTCTAATGCGGGCAGCTCAGCGTGCTTTGTATGTCTCGAACATAAGTATCAATTTCTGAGGGAGAATTATTTCAAGCAAGACTTTCAGATGCAAAAATCTTAAAATATATTCTACGTAGTTGACCTGCACTGATTGAATTAAATGGAGTTGGAAAGGAGAAGCAAACAGCCAGCTAAAAAGCTAATGTATTAGTTTAAATGATGTAATTCACTACGAATGCTCATTCTGCATAATGTTGTCCATCACTTGGAGCTTTTTTTTATTGCTTTTCTGTTATAATCCAGTGTTCCAGGGACATACAAAGTGTATCATGTCACAGTGACTACAAGCAAGCAATCTTGGTACTACTTTAAATTCTTCAGGTTATTTTCTATTCAGATTTCCATTCATACTTTATTTGGAACTGCAGCTGACCTACTTGTTCATTTCCATTAAATACTTGGAGACATTGTCTTTTTCTTTTGTAGAGAAGAAGGAAGGAGAGCATAACACTGAAGGAGAAAGGAAATGAGCAGTTCAAGAAAGGAGGTGAGTTGATAATCTTTTAACAGCAAATGGATGTTAGGGAATCTTAAATTAATGCTTAGCCATCGTGGTGATGTTGCCAAAGCCATAGGAAGATCTCACCCCTGTCATTTTACATAGTTATTATCGATATCATTTGTCATCCAGCTCTAGAGGAAAGAAAGAGAAGACTTCCTGAAGAGTTCAGTCTAAATCACAAAGACTTGGAGGGTTGCTAAAGCAGGAGTCTCATGAAAGCCAAGTGTTTAAACATGAGAACTTGACAGAAAGCTGCCTGTCTCCTGAGCACGTGGTTTCTTTTACTAATCAAAAAAAGGGTTCCACTGGGCTCCCAGTTCTGCTAATTCATCTGCTTAGAATTGATGCAGGACTCAATGGCTTAGTAGCCCTCTCATACCATTGTACATTTGCATGTTTCTTTTTATCCCCTGACACATTTTGTGTGTGTACACATACATACACAGACATCTACATACACACATGTACATGTGTACACGTGTATGCAGAGAAGTATACACGTGTTTACGTGCATGTATAGGCATACGTGTATATGTGTATGCAGAGAAGTACACATGTGTGTGTATATGTAGACATATATGTACACACATTAAAAAAAAATAATAATCTAGATGCATGTAAATCTCCAGCTTGTGTCAGAACTGAACTTGTTCTGAAAGTAGCTAATACACAGCATTAGGGTTGAGGTCAGTTGTAAAGAATTGTACCAATTAATCATAAAGAGGGAAATGCTTTTGACTCCTACCTTTCAGTTAACAACGTTTAGTGCCTGGAGGATTCACAAAGAAACTAGGAAATGCAGGTTTGTACTTTCCTCAGTCAGCAGGGACACAAACAAGTAATTTCCCCTTCCCAGAAGTACACCCTGATAACCAGACAGTGGCCTTCCTGTCGGCGGTCTCTTATTGTGTGCTAAGAGAGCAGGATTCCTGGGGAATGATTTACCAATTCAGGCAAGCATAGAGCAGGCAGAAGAAAACTGCTCAGACCTTGTAAGCAGCAAACCTGTAATGCTGGCTGAATCATGTTGCGAAGTCTCACCCATAGCCTGTTGTTGAGAGATTCTTTGGCAGTGTGACTGTGCCTGCCGAAGTCCTTACTAATCAGTAATACACAACCTTTTAAGCACCTGAACGGTCGGTCACCAGCTGTTGTGCACAGAAGGAGTTGCTGTTTTGAAGGCCGATGCACTTGTCAGCTGGCAGGGCATTGTTCAGAGTCAGTATAGGGCCTTTTCACTCCTGACTCTACCTTCATTATTAGAAAATGAATAACTTGATAATCCCATGTTGTTTACCACTGGTCCTTGCTTTAGACCAGACTTGATGATGGTTGACCTTCGGGTGATAAAGGGTTTTTGGTGACTGACCTTTGATGGGGCAAATAAAATATCTCTGTAGCTGCTTTGAACAGGTATCAGTGCAGTCATGTTTCAGCACGTGCTTCCTTTCAGATCGAGGAAACAATCTGAAGAGATTCCACCTTTAAGGCTGGTACTCAAAGAGAATGAAACGGTTTTGGGGGCGAGGAATTACACGCACGTTATGCTGCACTTGTTACATTAAGCTTGGGACTCTATTTCTGCTTTTACAAGGGTGCCGATTTTAAAATAATGAATTGTCATTGATCTGTGTACTACTTAGTAAGGTACTTTGTCTAAGAGCAGTTACCAATTCTGGTTTAATGTTACATCATATATTGAGAAATGTTTCCAAAGAAATCTTAGCCATGTCATTCACTGACTGTACTGGCATTTGAAATAAATTATCTGTTTCGTTTGGGTTTGTTTTTTGGGGTTTTTTTTGCTATTCTATCTGCAGACTATGGAGAGGCAGAAGAGACTTACACGAAGGCTCTACAGATTTGTCCAGCGTGCTTCCAAAAAGATAGGGCTGTCTTATTTTCAAACAGAGCTGCTGCAAAAATGAAACAGGTGAATATTATTTTTGTTTCATAAAACACCCTGTGTTGATTATATGACAAATGCAATAATGAAGTCATTAGGGGTGCATAGGAATAAAGCTGCTTGCTCAGTCCCTCGTGCTCCCAGTAGAAATGCTGGTATGCTTGGTTTTACTGGGGATGAATACAAACCTGAAAGCTGCAGTTGGAACAGCTGTTCAAAGTTGTTCTGCTGCATTCTGTTTACAACACTGATTGGTCTTTCCTCCTCTGTCTTTTAAGGAAAGTTCATGTGGAACAGATGTCTCTAAGCAGGGTTAGTGTGTGCAGACCATGTATTAGGTTGATTAGAACTGTAGCTAGTCAGTGTTTCTTCTAAAAGCCTCAACTGTCACATACTTGTCTTCATTTAATTGTCTCTAATGCTATGAGGCATAAGCAGGGCTTCCTAACGATGGCTTTATAAATGCAGTTACTCTGCTCCCTCCACAGTTGCTACGTGGTAGGACAGACCTCTACAGCAGAGCATGGTCAGGATAGAATGGCTGCAGCTTTCTTCTTATGTTTTCCGTTCCTTGACCAAGGACAGGCACCCAGATTTTACCAGAATCAGCAATACTTAGGTAGCGTGGAAGAACACAATTGTCTGAACAGAAACTTTGACTTCTTTAGAAAGAGGAAATAGTAAGAATTCAGGATAAATTACTTCAAAAACAAAGGCAAAAATAAGAAGTTGAATTATCACAGAAAAATAGCACAGTAACTCCTTTCCTCAGTTTACCTGCCTGAAAAGGCAACTTTCCTGCAGTTTTCCTTCAGTATTGAGACAGATGCAGCTCAGCTTAGAAATGCACCTTGCAGCCATATTTAGGCATAAATAAATAAAATTCTCAGGTATTCCTGTTCAGCTGGAATTGTCTAACTTGCTGTTGGGATACTGAATTGTTTGAGCAAACAAGGAAAAAATGGAATTAAATCTGTAATAACAGATGATGGAACCTTTCAAATATGAAAGCTGTAAACTGAAACACCTCCTCATAATCCAGATGTTAACTATTCACTGGGAAACTAATCCAGAAGTCCCCAGAGGAGCGCAAGATGATAAAAGAACTATGCACAAACTAGTGTATCTCACCAGGATAGATCAGTGGAACCTGAGAGACTATTACATTCCTGTGAAAACAGGTTCCTGTTACTAATAACTATCCCATTAACTTTTTTCTTTCTGCCTGCTCGCACATTTGCTGTGCACTACCATAAAAGCTTGGGAGGTGCTCTTCTCCGAGACAGCTTCTGTCTTATGGAGGGGAAAATAGTTCCTTGGATGTAGAAAGCTTACTGCTATGGGGATCTATTACTACTTGGGGATCTTATTAATGTTTATGAGGATCTGATGAATGGTTACAAACATCTGCGGGGTGGGGGTCAAGCAGAAGGGGCCAGGCTCTTGTCAGTGGTGCCCTGGGGTAGGAGGAGAGGTAACGGCAGCAGGGGAAACACAGGAGGGGCCACCTCAGCAGGAGGAAAAACTTCTTCCCTGGGAGAGTGACCGAGCCTGGCCCAGGCTGCCCAGAGAGGTGGTGGAGGCTCCTTCTCTGGAGACTTTCCAGCCCCCCCTGGCTCTGTTCCTGTGTGGGCTGCCCTGGGTGCCCCTGCTCTGGCAGGGGGGTTGGACTCGATCTCCAGAGGTCCCTTCCAACCCCCACCATTCTGTGATTCTACTTAGAGCAACAACACAAGCACAGGACAGCCTGATTTTTTTTTTTTTTTTTTTTTTTCTTTAAAGCCCTTTTGTTTTGGCTGAGAATAGGATCTCTGTTTCAGCTCTTCTGCTTTTTTTCACTCGTTTCATTATAAGCAGATTGCTTGGCTCTCATCTTCTAACCGTGGTTGTCTTGGTGCACTTAGATCTTATCCCTAACACTTCTGGAAGTCTCGTGCATTGTCCCTTGCAGAGAAAGCCACATTAGTGCTCAAGGTGGTATCAGCTTCCCAAATGTCTTAGCTCCTACAAACAGACTTTACCTCGGAGGCTTGGGAACCATCTATTCCCACCCATCCACTAACTGACAAAGGTAGAAAAGCTGTACCTGGGTTAAGCCAAGGCCTGCAGATGTGACTCAGCCTTTTGACTGCTGGCTGCTGAGGAGTGCAGAGCAGTTATTGGGGCAGCTGTGCAGCGTGAACACCAGCAGCCTTCTCAGGGAGCAAGCTCATCAGCGGTAAGGAGCTTTACATCAGAAGCAGCAGTACCTTGATTACTTGAACGTGCCAGTTCCTTGGAATTCCAGACAATTTACAGTTGCTGGCAATTGTTAATGATCTGTTTCCCAAGAAGTATGGCTTAAATGCAACAAAACTATTTTGTGTTCTAGGACAAGACAGAAGCTGCCCTAAGTGACTGCAGCAAAGGTATGTCTTTTTTTTTTTTTTTCCTCTGTGTGCTGCTTTTGTGCCAGATCTTTCACACCTAAATTATGCCATTTGGTGCCTTAATGCAGATCTGTAATTTTAGGCAATAGGGTCTTTAAAGAATTTAAAGACAAGCCTTGATGGAAGACACCTGAATTTAGAATGACTTCTATTCTTTCTTTGCAAAATGTCTGTCAAACTTCTCCTGTCTGTAATAATTTACTTTCTGTTCTCTTGGACTGTTTGTACTTTTTAATAGGAAAGTCTTTGGATTATGGAAGCTGTTTCCTTACACCTGCTTTTTTAAACCCACTTCTACCTGCCATTTCCCCCAAACATCACTTTAATCCCTGATTCCAAAGAACTGTGAGGCCTTAGAGAATTAAAAGCATTATCAAGTCCCTTTTATGCAAAGCTTTTGCTTTGTCACAGGGGCTTACGCTCTCTTGTTCTTGTCCTGCACGGTTTTCTCTCTGCAACTTCTGGTGAAATCATTTCAACTGTGCATTGCTTTATTGCTTCCACCCACTCACCCATGCTCGAATATTTGTTAAACTCCCCATGACAGCTGGGGGGGGGGGTGCGGGGAAAGTCCAAATTGCCAATCAGAAAGCTAATCCATTGGCTGCGTGCCAGTACTGCTTGTGCAGTAAATATGAGTGTCTGTGTGCTAAAAGGATTCGTGAAGGTACAAATTCTCTCTGGTCTCTGTCACTTTGGGGGTTTGTTGTGTTGGTGGTGCATTTTGAAAAGCCCCTTCTACTCATTTTGTCATGGCTGAAAGGGAACGGGTCTGCTTTGCAGCAGTGAGACTTAAACCTACCATCCTGGTGCTCCCCAGGGACTTGGCTTACAAACTGCAATGCAACACTCGAAGCACAGCAGAGCAATTCACTCTAAACTGCAGCTTGCTGACTGTAGCATTGTCTTTTGTCCTTCCAGAAGAAATAAAGTAGAATATTTAGCTCAAAAATCCTAGATCGAATTGTCCTGAGAACCACTGGAATGGGTTAGTAATTATAAAATGGGCAGCCCTCTTTCTGTGATGAAAAATGAAGGAATTCTTGAGAAATTACTGTTTGCAAGTAACCATTAAGTTTACCAATCAATCTTTACTGCATCTGTAAACACAGTCGTGGCTGCCAAGGAATAAGGAGAGGAAAAACTTCAATTCAGTCAGTGTGCCTGTCTGCTAACTTGTAGAGCTAATCTAACTATTTGTGGATTCCCAACCCAATTTTGTCTGTTTCACATTAATTTAGAAGAACACCAGCAAGTTCTCCTGGAGTTTGTCTCAACTTGAACCGAGATAATCAGGGAAATGCTTATTTTCCCTGCTATGGGAAACTTTCTGTTTATTTAACTTTAGCTGTAATCTAATAATATGCACATTAAATATACAAAAGCTGGAGATTCTGTTGATTCAAAGCTGTGATTCTGCTTGGTTTTAAGCTACAACCATAAAGATAACTATTAATACACACTCAAGAATTCATTTGGAGGCTGTAGTTGCATTTCCAAGTAAAAATACTGTGCTTTGGTTTTGTTTTCTAGCAGTGGAATTAGATCCTAACTACATTAGAGCTTTGCTGAGGAGAGCAGAACTATATGAAAAAACAGAAAAACTAGATGAAGCTCTGGAAGATTATAAGGCAATCCTAGAAAAAGACCCATCAGTTCATCAAGCCAGAGAAGCTTGCATGGTAAGCCTAACTTGAAACTAAGGTCTTTTCTTTCTTATTCTGAATATTCAACGTTGTTTATGCAAGCAGCTTTCTGTGTAGTGGTGATAACTTTTGGGTTTTTTCAAGTGTTTGGGTTTTTTTTCACCTGGTTTTACATATGAAAGATTACATCAACTGCCACAACTTCCATGACAAGCCTCGGGTCCATAAAGCATAGTCAAAATGTGGGAAAGTAAAAGTAAAGTGTGTTCTGAGCTGCTGAATTGCATCACACGCACTTCATTCTAGTGGTTTTGGTTTTGTTTGGGTTTTTTTTTTTTTGATT
This sequence comes from Megaceryle torquata, assembly GCA_024611175.1. Taxonomy (NCBI): domain Eukaryota; kingdom Metazoa; phylum Chordata; class Aves; order Coraciiformes; family Cerylidae; genus Megaceryle; species Megaceryle torquata. The sequence continues at coordinate 14,141 of JANIJG010014883.1, forward strand.
AAGGCTGTTAGTTTTATTTCTCCATGTGCTAGGAATGGTTTCCTGAACCACTACTGCATTTTAGTAACCATTGTTTCCGTATGGATCTGGAGTTGGGAGGTCAGAACACAAGCACCCTCTAATACAGCTCTTGCTAGCTGTGGCAGTCTGGTTTCCTTTCAGTAGCATTATTTTTCTGATGGGTAAATTTACAGTCAAATGCTTTTATGGCATAATTCTAAAAGAATTACTCTTTTTTTTGATGACTTGATTATATAACTGAGAATGGCAAAGAGATGGGATTCTTTTGGTCTGTATCTTTTTATGTACTTAACGTTGATGGGTTTGTTTCTTGATTTAGCTGTTTTCTGTTCTTTGCCTGTATTGGTCACATTATCTTCCTAATAGTGACTGAACTCTGCTATTACTCTTCAAAAACTTGCCTTTCACTTGAAGAAAAAGGCACCTTGTGGTTGCAAGCAGCACTCTCTCCTGATTCAGTTAATATCTTTGTTCCAAAAAAAATTAAAAAAAAAGAAGATTCTGCAACTTACTCTGCTCCAAAGTCCACTCTCGCCAGTTTCAATCAAATGACAACTACTTCAGGATTCAACATTTCTTGCACAATCCCTGCCATTTCTCAGTAAGCGTAAGGAAATGCTGTAGAAGCTCCCTTGGCCTTTAGGTTGTGTCAGCTTGGATGAAGAAAGACAAACCCCCCAGCACTTCCTCAAACCTCGATCTAAGATATAAATAATCCCTACTCAATGGGGATTTAAAGTCACTGACACGGCCTTGCTGATTTGAGGCTTTAAGTAGCTCTTTGTGTAAAATACCAACAGGAAGTGATTTTTCTAGTGATGTTTAGTATGTTAATGCTCAGTGTGGAAAATAGCTGTGGACTTGACAAGTTCTGAGGGCTTTTTCACAAGGGTTAGTGAGAGGGGAAATGTATTTTGTGCAGAAAGCTCCTCTTACAGCCTTCTTGCTGTCCTTACTTTTGAAAAGATGTTAGGAAGACTGCGTTAAAAAGACGAATGTGGTAAAGAGGTATCCAGACAGCCTGTGGCTTTGATGTGCCAATGAAAAGTAGCCACTACAAAAAGTACAGTGGGGGTCACTTTTTGGGAGCTTTAGATCATGCTGGGCGAACCATTTGCAAGCACCAGAGAGCTTGGAAAGAGCTGACCGTCCTCTGCAGGAAAAACAAGAGCTGAGCTATTCTTTTAAGGTAAATGGATGCAATTTTAAAACATTTTTTTCTGAATTGGGCACCCAGATCCATAGGCCAGTCAGTTTATTTATACTGAGTTAGATTTTCAAAGGGCAGCATTATTTTAGTTCAGCTTCATGTCAGTGAACCTGCAACTTACTCTGCCCCATAAAGAAAAAAAAAAAAGAAAATCATTTGCTTCGCCCACGGAATTCTCTCTAAAACCACTTTGAATATGTTGATGCAGAAATATTTTTTAAAGGCTTAGTTTTAATTGTTTTAAATCTCCATTTGAGAAAATAAATCATTAGTAGTTATTTCTCCCCCTGCCTTTCCCTGTCCTGTGGTATTGTAAGCGATTAGAAAGATTAGAAACTGCTTTTATAACATATTAGACAAGAAGCCTTGCCTGAAATTACGTCCTCTGGGACAGGATCAGTTGCACTGATGGCAGAGAAATATTCTGCTTAAGTGTTACTGCTGTTAATGGTAAGGGTATGGTTTCACAAAACTGAAACTGCTCCACTAACTACCCGCTGCTTACGAAGCTGTCCAGTTGCTTTCCTCGTGCTAGAGCTGTTACTAGCTCACGTCTGACCCTGGGGGTGGCTGGTTCTGTAGGAATCTGGCAAGCAACTAACTCAGCAAAACCAGAAAAATGGCAGAAGCAAGCAAATAAACAAATAAATAAGCCAGTGACCAAAAAGCCTCAAGTAAATACTTCTATACTGCCTTGGCTTTTTGCAGTCAGACAAGTCCTACTGCAAATGCTAGTGAGGAAAAAAAAAAAAAAAAAAAAAAAAAAGATGTGGTCGAGGCAGTGCAGGAATTGGGGCCATCCCTTTTGTCAGCACCCAGTGACAAGGTGAGTGGAACAGCCCCCTGATGCTTGTTGCGTGCATCTCGTTGAGAGCAGGAGAGCACTTTAGCACCTGGCTCTTGGCAGTGGCTTAGTAAATGACAAGCTTGTCAAATACTATTACTTCATGGGTAGTGAACGTGATGGGTCCCTCACAGTGTAGGAAAGAATGTTTGTGTTGGCCTTGTGTGCAGCCTTCTAGCTGAGACCATGGCTTATTTGATACAGGAATTCAGCCAAGGAGTCTGCTGACATCTCTAAAGGAAACGACAGGGTTTAGTTTCTGTAGCTTGTAGTCTTCTAGCATTAGACTAGCTCCAGAGTGAGGGAGGTCTAGTGTAAGCCAGCCCATTACTTGGTCAAGCTGTATTGGTCTATAAGGAGTGCGTTTTAGCAACTCATAAGAACAACAGCTCTGAAGGTCAGATTGTTAGGAACCACCAGTCGGGACTCTACCGATTATAGAATCATAGATTCATGGGTTGGAAGGGACCTTAAAGATCATCTTGTTTCAACACCCCTGCCGCGGGCAGGAACATCTTCTGCTAGATGCTCAGCTTGCTCAAAACCCCAGCCAGCCTGGCCTTGAACCCTTCCAGGGATGGGGCATCCGCAGCCTCTCCAGAACAAAACAACTGGTTCCAGTGTCTCGCCACCCTCGCAGGAAAGAATTTCTTCTTAATACCTAACACTTGGGATCACTATCAGTTGTTAGTACAAAGTGTAAAGAGTTTAAAAAAACATATCTTTGGGCTGATTGGAACCCCCTGGAAGTGTAGGTACTGCAAGATACCTCTTGCAAAACAGGTTTCCTTTCTGTATGTCTCTAATAATCTCACAAAAGAGCCCTTGCTCAGTAACCGGTGGAGATTTGGGACAGAATTGAATCACAACCAGCGCTGCTGTCCTTCCTGGCTAATTTTCAGGAATGTCTTAGAACAATCAGTAATTCAGTCTTCATTTTTGTCGCTGGGAAGTACAGTTTGACTGCTGTATCTACCTTCTGCTCCTTGACCTCATTTTACTAGACAGAGGCTGTAGGCTCGCGTGTGGTGCGGAACACGTTGTACAAAACGCCCTCAATTTACACTGCAGTGGGATTTAGGACATTCTGCCCTGAGCTGGTCCTGGTCTTTGTCAGATTTCAGAGCAAAAGCAATTTTTTTGAGACTGAAGCTTAAAACTCCCCTCTTGAAAAAATTGTTGAAGAAATACTAGTTTTACACTTGGTTAATTATTCATCATAAATCTCTAAATTCCATAATAAGAAACCAATCCCAGTTGTAATATTGACTCCACACACGTGGTTAACACGTAGGAGACTAAGAAGCTTTGCTTTTTCCTAAGGTAAAGTGTATTACTCTTTGCAGAAATATTGCAGCATTTTTTTTTCCCCCCACTTGACTGGTAATGAAAATGATGCATCAAGAGAATCTGCAAATGAGCCTCTGTTAGAGCAAATCTTTCTCCTTCCTGCACACAGAAAATACTTCACATACTGCTTTAGGGAATGTCGTGTTCTTGTTAAATATCAGTTTACAAATACTAAATACACAGTAGTTCTTTACTTTGATCCCTGATTTGGTAGCTGCTCTAAAAATTCAGCCCTGATAATATTTCAGGAGGACAGTGCTAGTGTTTTGATTTCAATTCCAGTGTCACACACTTCAGTTATTTTTCACATCTTCAAAGGGAAGTTAAATGGTTTTGAAATTATGGTTTGGGCTCAATTAATCCCTATTGCTGCTTTCATAGAAAGTGTTTCATTCTATGGTGTAAACCTTCGGGGTTTGTTTCTAGCAGGTGTGTACCAGTGCTGTGGGAGTCTTAGCTCCCAGTAGTTTTTGAGGGATTGGCAAGCCAGATAAACTTAGGTACCAAAAGAAGCTGTACTTGGAGATAAATACCATAGACACCAGATAAATAGCTGTCCTTACAGACACCTTTCTGTAGATAACTAACCTTGCAAATCCAGTTCTGAAGTGCTGAGTCTTTGGAGCAGTAGTATTCAGTCAGACAAAACATGGAGTATGGATTTCAGAACAAGGATTTTGTGTCTCGGTTTCCTGCTAAAGCCTAATGCCCAGACGTGAGAGACATGTGCTGCACATGCCAAACTCATCCAAGATTCAGCAAATCTCACAGCCACAATGCAAACTGAATTTAGAGCCTGGGGATATCTGCACATGTTTTCGTGCAGGCAGCTTAGGTCCAGATCTGCACCCAACTTAATAAGCCCCTCTGGGTCAGCAGGAATCAGATGAGGTCTGACTGGGCTAATTAGATCTGGCTCACTGGTAGTGATGCTGGGCCTGGGCTGGTTTCAAGCTTAGCCATCCATGTATGTCTGCATTCTATTGCATAGTGCTTATTTTTTCTGGGTTTTTTCAGGGTGTTTTTTGGTTTTATTTTACCCCCCCCCCCCCTGGAGTATACCAGCTCTCTTCCCCATCGCTCTAGAAAACAACCTCTATTTGTTCACCAGTGCCTCTTGCCTGGAAGAGGAGAGGAATAGCCTTGTCAATGGGCTTTTTTTGAGGTGAATACCTTATTTTACTTGCAGGATGACTAAACCTGTCTGTGATGACTGGATCTGTAAATGACAGGAAAGGACAAGAATAGGAAAGGAATTCTTTAACTGTGTTGAGAAGCCAATTATCACAAGGGACGTGCATCAGGAGTGTATTCCACACCCTGTGCCGTAGCCTGCAACTGTAATTAATGTACTGATAGCACCATTACAGCAGATCTGGTTTGCTATGACCTCCACAAGAAGAAGTTATGCCAGAATTATACAGTAATAAAAAGTATAAAAGTATTTCAATACTATAGAAGCTTGAAATAGTATTTCTGAAAACAATGAAAAAAGGAAGATACCTCAAAAGTGTCTGTCACTTGTAAGCTATTTTGGGTTAATATTGTCTTTAACTGATGTATAGAAAATGCAAAATATAAATGATCCAATGGTAAATTTCATTGTAGTGAATATAAAATTCTAATTAAAAATGAGCATTACAATCGCATCGCAGAACACCGGTGCGGTGTAAGGATGGAAGAGGAGTCAGCTGTTCTAGGCAGACATGGGAACCTCCAGTCATTAGGAAACTCATTAGAAACACGTAATAAATTTGTTTGTGATGGTGCAAGAGATGTTAACTGGTGCTAATTCTGAGAAGGGCAAATGCAACTGTGACTCGAGCTGTATCTTGCTCAGGATGAACTGTTGGTGCTCCCTCCCTGTGATGAACTGCCAAGTCATTGAGGAGCCTCTGTCCCCCTCACAACTGTGCCACAGACTGGGGAATAAGATGCTGTTCATTCAGCTATCTCCTGAAGTTTGTAGAGGGTTAACTCAGTGATCTTTGATGAAATATTTGGATTTAGGTCTTCGTGTCTGGATTTCCCCGGCGTGTGATGCCGATGAGAACTGACGCTGGATGTTTTCCTCCCTACATCCATGTTGGTGTTCAGAAGTCAGGTGCTGTGCTTGCTTAATTCCCCCAGCCTCTCTTACCAAATGTGATGCGTGCAGCAGAGGAAATAGGGCTAAAATACACTTTCAGTCTCTTAAATTCCATAAACTTTTTCACTTAAATTCCAAGCAAACAGATCGGATCTGGTTTTCAGCAGTAAAAATGTTTGCCTGGAAGAAACCTGCACTTCCAAGTTACATCTCAGTGTTTATATGAACTGATGATGTACGATGAATTACAGGTTTCCAAACGAAGATGAAAGTGTGGTTTGATATAAGGGTTCCTTTTAAGCCATCAACAGTGTATCCTGGGCACGTGTTTGAAAATTCCATTAGCTTAACCTGCAGTAGTATTGAAAGCATGGGTTTGATTCCAGTCTTTCTCTCTCTCTCTCTCTCTCTCTCTCTCCACAGCGATTACCCCAACAAATTGAAGAGCGGAATGAAAAATTAAAGAAAGAAATGTTAGGTGAGTAGTGTGTGCATCACAGTCTTCCTAGTCTACTAGATAAATAAAGATGCCTGAGTAGAATCTCTTGCATGAAATTTAAAGAAGGTAAATCTTAATGAAAATGCTTCTTCTGTGTTAAGACTCATGATTATTTCATAGTTTTCTTCCTGGGGGGCAGAAAGAAGAGTGTGGTCAGCAGGTGGAGGGAGGTTCTGCTCCCCTTCTGCTCTGCACTGGTGAGACCACATCTGGAGTAGTGTGTCCAGTTCTGGGTTCCCCAGTTCAGGAGGGACAGGGAGATACTGGAGAGAGTCCAACAGAGGCTACAAAGATGCTGAAGGGACTGGAGCATCTTCTTGTGAGGAAAGGCTGAGAGCCCTGGGGCTGTTTAGCCTGGAGAGGAGAAGCCTGAGAGGGGATCTGAGGAATGGTTCC
>JANIJG010014883.1:20649-30963 GCA_024611175.1 Megaceryle torquata
TGTGGGCTGCCCTGGGTGACCCTGCTCTGGCAGGGGGGTTGGACTGGATGAGCTCCAGAGGTCCCTTCCAACCCCTGTTATTCTATGATTCATGGTTCTCTATCTTGGTTTCACCTGTTTGGTTCCAGCCAAATAATTGTCCCACGCAGAAAATGCTGTCGGATACATTTAAAGAAAGAACACTCAAGACCTTCTCAACCAAATTACTATTGATGCATGTGAAAGCAGGGGAAATGGGTTGAAGGGGACCATCTGCTCTGCCCCTTCTCTCCGCAAGGAAACCTTCAAAGGAAACGTTCCCATGAAAGGGATACAACATGGTTTCCACTAAACCTTTACGTAAAAGTCAACCAGCTGTAATAACTGAGCATGTTTGATCTTGTGTCTGAAGAAATAATTTCTGGGGGGTTGTTTTTGTAGCACTTCCAACCTACAGACCTCTAAGTCTGTATGTTTACTTTGATTCCTATAATATTTCAGTTCTGTTTGTTTGGAGACTGAATTAGAACCCACCTAGTGTTACAAACAGGGATCTGGCCTTGCTAGGAGGGGAGTTAGATTTCTTAACTGTGTAGCTCACAGTCTCTAACTTGTTACAGTCCTTTACCAAAGGATGCTATTGACTATAGTTCTTTGTAGGAAAGAGATTTTAATTACTGCATCTCATCTGAAATGAGGGTGGTGAGACACTGGAACAGGTTGCCTGGAGTGGTTGTAGATGCACCAATGCTGGAGGTGTTTAAGACCAGGTTGGATGGGGCTCTGAGCAACCTGCTCTAGTGGGAGGTGTCCCTGCCCATGGCAGGGGGGTTGGAACCAGATGATCTTTAAGGTCCCTTCCTACCCAAACCACTCTGAGAGTCTGAATGCGTGTGCCCCCCTCGCTGTGCTGTATGGTATTGCTTGGATAATAATCTTAACCATGTTGATGTATTTCGAAAGCATAGCTACTTAAAGAAGATAGCTGAAGCAAGACTGATTTTTCACGTGCAGTATGAAGTGTAAAACAGTTCCTTGCACTACTCAGTGCTATGGTTAAACTAACCCTTTGGGGAGAACCTCCTGCCCCAAAAAAGACTGCTGTCAACACTGCCTACTGTCTCCCAGTAAATAGGGTCTGTTAGCTCTCATAGGCTCAGACACCACACGAGCAAATCTGACCTCCTGGTGCTTTTTGAAATGAGGTTTTTATTTTGATTTAATCTTTTCATTTGTACTGTTTAGAAAATCCACAGAAAAGAGCAAGGACAAATGGCAGGGTAAAGATAAAAAGAAATTAACTGTACCTAACCTGCTTCAGAAATAGCTTTCAGTAGTCACCTGTTTACTCATTCGAGGTGTGACAAGTAGTAGATGAAATGCTATTTTAAGATGAATAGGCTTTGAGGCTTTGGGATGAGAAAGACGACAATGTTTTGCTGTTCTGCAGAGAATCAGGTTAAACTCTGTCTTGCATACTGTAACACTAATTCTTAAAATATTATGTTGAAGATGATGTTTTTCTTTAGTTATATATATTTACCTTTTCTTGCTGTGCAGGGAATCTGCTTTGCTCTTGTTTTGTACCTGTTTTGACCTAGTAAAGCTGCAGTGAGGCTTTCTAGAGCTTCACATCATCAGATCCTGTTTCCACCATTGTACTTAGAACAAGCCATAAATAAAGAAGGTTAAGTGTGATAGTGCTATAAATAAATGACAAATGCAGCAAGTCTCCAGAAGGATCACACTCATTTGTAGGACATGGGCTGAGTTTCAGCACAAGGTAATAGGAAAACAATTGCTGATCTTTATTAAACTCTCCCTTTGTTACCAGTGTCTAAAGGGCCTCCCTAGTCACAGGGGACTACACTGAAACACTAAATCCAGCTTTATAAACTGTCATTACAAACCTACTTCTCTATTGCTGCTTTTTACCTAGATATTTAGACTAGATGTGATCTTTTTCAAGTGTTATTCCAGTGGCAATTAGGATTTCAGAACTGAACTGGTCTTTTGGGAACCAGTTCAGGCTGTTTATATTGGGATTCTTAGGAAAGGAGTTTCCCTGCTGAATGATGTTACATACATGCAAGAACAGACACTGGTGTTTGCTGCTGTAAACAGCCAGGGGAAGCAGCATTTTAACTCTTATGTTCATCCACAACCTCTGCGTGTGACAGGATTCATATCAATTGTCACGTGTCTTTAATACCCTACGGCATGAACTGGGCACTCAGCACTGCTTGTGACCACTAGTGTAACACAAGTCAAGGGCTTTTTTTCTCTAATGCATTCTCTTAATAGAAAACTTGAAATTAAGTTAGGAATATGGGCAGTAACCAGGCTATTTTGGGGGTTTTTGTTATTTTTAATTGTTCTAAAATTTCCTGTATCTTGTTGGTAAGAGAGGAGGTGAATGTCGTTGATCTAACAGTGGGAAAGGAATACTTGGTAAGGTTTACAAAATACTGCTGTCCTGTCTGAGGTCAAGGAAAAACACTGTTCAAGAAGGAGGATTAGATGGGAAGGACTGACAGACAGACAGACTATATTGTGGTGCTTAAGAGATTTCTTTGGGTTGTTTTTGTTGTGCAACGTATTTGTTTTAAACTCTTCACACTACTTACCAACTGACTACTGTGACAGAATAGACAATTCCTTCTTAGGAGACTGACTGCTGGCAAAAGAGTTCCAGGTACAGAAGGATTCATTCTTGCCTTCTCACAGGACAGCCAGCTCAGCTCTGGGTTGTACCCAAGATTTCTGGTTCCAGGAGAGCGAGTCAGATACAGCACAACAGTTCCAGGCTAGGCCTGGTCCAGGAGCACTGACGCTCCATCACCAACAGAATCTTTAGAAAGAATGTCCGTGTTCATGCTTGAGCTCCTGAAGTCTGGCTATTGAACTGAATTCTTATTTTAGTTACTGAGTGAGCCAGTAATGTTGTTTTTTCCAGGCTTTTACTGTTTCAACTAAAGCTGAGTCCTGGTATAACTAACTAACAGAGCTGTGTACAAACAAACCAAAACAAATGGAGTGCATCTTCCTCCTTCCCCAAGCCTGTTTCCTGTTTCCAGAGCTACAGCTCATTACCACATAGTTTGTCAGATGCTGAAACCACTTCTGAAGTGATTGTGTGTAAATAAATCAGGGCACACATTCCTGACTGGATTTTTTTTCTTCCAGACTACCTAACGATGAATTTTTTTGTGTGCTGGGTGGTAGGGGGTGTGGCTGATGAACTGATGTCACTAGAAAAATCATGTTTTGTTGCCAAGCCCAGTCCATTTTCACTCTGTGTTCTGTAAGGGCCTAACTTTTCCAAAGCTGGCATCTTTATTTAAATTATTTCGTCTTTTCCCATTCAGCTTTGCAGGTTAGTGCTGCCGCTGAAGTTTGCTCAGTGTCAACTAACCTCTTGAGTTTCACTTTAAAGAAAGCTTAACTGACAGCACACTTGAAAAGCAGCTTTTAAATCCACGTGGCTCTTTATGCTTTTACAGTGCAAGTGTCCCCTGCCGTGGTAATTGCCCAGCACACGAACGTACGCTGACCATTTTCCGTGTCCTTTCCTTCACTTTTGACTTTATAAAGTCAAAGATTTCCAACAGTTGTACAGGCTAATCTCATTTAGAGAAGCCATAACTGTTGTGCTAACAAGGAGCAGCTTCTTGGGGGAGTGAGTGTGCAAAGAGGGGAAGTTTGGAATAGTTTCAGCAAGGTTTAGCAGCTTGAGGGCTGTGACAACAATACTGTTTTCTGCATGGCTACAGGAGAGCCAAGTATATTGGATATGACAAAAAAAAAGGGATGAAACATACTCCAATCTTTGTAACCCATCTTAGATGCACAGATTTAATCAAATCTAATCAAAAACTATTGGGACTTTCAGCTGAAGTTGAGTGCATTCCTGAAAATAGTGAAATGTTCCTCAGTTATCAGTGTGATTAACGGGAACACCTCTCAGAGCACATCACCTGCACTTTTCCACCAATAAGAGCTTTATTTTCTTTCCAGCTACTTGAGATCAGTGAAGATACCCAGTGCCTAAAGAATTGGGGGGGGTTGATACTGAAGGGTATGTTGTATTTGCAGCTAAACTGCCAAACCCCAATACCATATAGGGAAGTCGCTTTAAATAGTTGAAGCCAGAGCTAAGACAGAGTGGCTTTTAGTTCAGTCCTCACCGTTTAGGGAAGGGAAAGGATTTGCCTTTGCTCTTTTACTTGCTTAAAAAGTACTATTGGTAATACAGAAGGTTATACAAAGATGAGAACTCATCAAGAAATCTGTCTTTTATCCAAAAATTTCCTAACACAAACAGTATCTAGCTTTTCAACTTCCAAACACCAGATTAACACCAGCAACTATACTGGAATTATTGCCAGGAAGACCAAATAGCACTAATTTGGGCTGTTACATCTTAATCTAAATTGTGAGGAAAGCTTTTTGTGCATCTGCTCTTTGCAACAGGATGTTAAACTGCAGTTTGGGTGAGTAATGGATCACAGATTTCTGAGCCCCTAAATGGATTTTTACCAGTGAAGTTTTCTTGTTAACCTCTCAATATTGCTTTGCTGAAGAAGCTTAACATGCTAGATGGAGTTCCAGGTGGAAAAAAAAAAAAAAACCCAGATGATATAGGCTCTCTAAAATATAAAGAGCAAGATCTATGGAAATACAGTCTCAGGGAGGAGAATGTGACCCTGCTCCGGGACAAGTGAGTGTTTGATTGCTGAGAACTCCTTGGAGCTGAGTCACAGCTCCACATGCCTTTTCCTTCCCCCCAGCAGTCTCTGTTTTAAGAGCGCTTTTCTTGGGGGGGGAGTTTTGCCTTAACTACAGGTCTTAATTTAGGGATGAAAGGAGAGTGGGGGAGGAGGAAATAGGGCTTTCCTACAATGATGGGTTTATGTGTGCCAGGACAGCAGGAGCAGTGCTTTGGGCTGGAGCTTCCAGAAAAGGCTTTCTTCTGTTTCATTAACAATTTATTAAACGTGGCTGCACCAAGAGGCATTGCTGTATGGATTTAACTGATAGAACAGGAAGGTGACCTATGACTGTGTTGTTTTAATTATTCAGTCACAGTGATGTGAAGAATAAAGTATTAACACATGCCCTGCAGTCTTTAGCTTCTCCCAGAGAGCTGTCCTAGCTCCAGGCAGGAATACCAAGGCAGTTGTTCGATGTTTATTGGCTCTGGTATGACCAGAAAAGAGCCATCCTACTGATTCCCATTAGAAAACACCTTTCACAGTTTCCTGAAGCAGGCAAATTTGTCTGCCTGCTCCTGAGCCAGTGGCCAGTGCCTGGGGAACTGGTGAACTGTTTACAGCTGACTCCAACACTGCCAGACTGTGCCAGGATTCTCCCACCAGTAGGCAGGCAAGGACACTTCTCAACCCAAAGCCAAGCAGTGACCAAATGTTTGTCCAATTCTGGCCGCTGCATTGTAGTGAGGAAACTTAACAGCAGTAGCAGTGGTTGCACTTACACTTTATTTTGAAAGGTTTTTGAACGAATGGGAATGAAATAGAATTAGGAATAGGAATAGAACACATGGAAAAACTTGGGAAAAGCAAAGCAACTACAGGATGAGTGTTCATGTGATTCTGCAGTTAGATTCTACTGTGTTAGTTTAGAAATACAGCTGATGGTGACTAGAAAAACAGGCCTGTTTCTCGTGACTTAGGATGGCCTGCTGGAAGTAGGAATTGCTGTGGCATTTCCACGTTTTAGGTGCATGACTGTGACTCCTTCGGTTGCACAGCTGGATTTCCTGTGTGCCAGCTGTGGTGGTGGTGGTTGTCACTTTTCCCCACCATGCACATGCACAGAACTCGGAGCAAAACAAAATGTGTATTGCCTCGAAGAATCTAGTGCATAGCCCGTGGATGCAAGCCTAGGGTAGGCTTCAACTTGTCCAAACTTCTCCTGTTTGTTCTTTGGGAAATTAGTCAACAATTCTGCATTGGAGCCAGGAGGAAAAGAATGTTTTTCTTGGAAAACAGACCATCTTTCTCCTTTGTCTTGTCATGCCGGAGGCTCAGGCAGCTTGAGTTTAGCCAACACTGAAGTTGTTACCTCTGCTTCTTGTTTAATTGTATGTATTTAATCTATCATCTCTATATAGGTACATTTTTTTTCCTTGTCCTTTTGTTGCCTTTTCCCTTCTACAGATGGTAGCAAGGTTCATTTTCTAGAGTCAGATACAGGTATGATACCTATACAGACAGACACCTTTAGATGTTATTAACTGTCATTACCCCCTATATATATTTAACAGTGTTTGCTGAATCATACCTTGGAGGTCTTCGTAGGGGTAAATTAGTCCTAGAGAACTGTAGTTTTGAGATGGAGTTAACGATGTCATCTCACAAGAAGTCATGCCAAGGTGGTTGTTTTTTTCAGGCAAAATGGCTGTACAGTTGTATGCTTCAGATGGAAGGGCTTAGTTGGATGGATGGAAGGATGAATTTATGTATCTTTATATCAAGATACAGATTTAGAAAGGGATTTTTAATAATTACAGATGTGCAGTTTGAACTTTCACTGTGTCTTTCAGTAGTCAAGGCAACCGGGTGGTTATAATACACTTGATTGTTTTTAGAGTTGTAGCTGCATCAAAACTGACCAGAACTGAAACCTTTGTGTTGTTAGAAAACCGAACGTTGGCAGCTATCACTCTTGTCTCCCCTACACTTATGCTTGGACATAAGTGCTTTGTTGTGAGTTGTTGAACACTCGTGTCTCAAGAGCTTGTAATGGAGACAATAAGTTGCTGCTGGGTAGCCACGTAGTCATGACAGTCTGCAGCCACTGGCTTCATCAGGGCTGCCTGACAAACCATTCAGAACCAGCATGGTGATCTGATCAACCCCAAAGCTGGCAGTAACTACATCACCATTGGGATTTTCTTAAATTCATGTTAAAAGAGTCTAGCTATTCAACACAGTGCAGAGATTTCCACAGCCTTTACCTTAAATTAGTAGATGAATGATCAGAGCTGGACTGTGTCGTTGGGCACAATTCAGTGGGAGATCTCCCTCTTAACATGTTCTCTCTCCTTTTCATTGTAGGCAAACTGAAGGATCTTGGGAATTTGGTTCTCCGCCCCTTTGGCCTGTCAACAGAAAATTTCCAGATAAAACAGGATTCATCAAGTGGTTCATACTCAATCAATTTTGTTCAAAATCCCAACAATAATAGATAACATTAATTGAATCTCGTTCTGCTGGCTTTCAGGCTTTGTGATCGTGTGCTTGCACCTACCAATAAAAGGATTCAGCAAACATTCTTCACGCTCCCTGAGTGAAGATAAGACTCCAGCATAATCATTTTCCTGCTTGTGAAATTATTGACACTGTGGATGTAAAGCAAGTCATTTGACTTCTCTTAGTGATAACTGTCCAGTAGGTGATTTTTTTTTTATTATTTTTTTTTTTATTCTTTATTTTCTTCCCTTGTGGTGTTTGGCTTATGCAACAGTCAGGTTCATTCTTTTGGCCTGTCCCATTCTAGCAAGCACTTCATTTGAATCAAAGTGCTGATCAGGCAGCTGGAGCCAAGGCTTGAGGTTTGACCCCAGCCACCAACTCAGCCCCATGCACCCCCCTCTCTCACTGCCCTTCTGGGGGCTGGGGTAGAGGATCAGAAGAGGGAAAGTGAGAGAAGTTGTTGAGGTAACAACAGTTTAATAAGTGAAATAAATCTGTGTGCATGAGCAAAGCAGAACAAGGAATTCACTGAGCGCTTCTGGGCAGGCAGGAGAAAAGGAAAGCTGGGCTCCAACATAGGTAGTGGTTACGTGGGAAGATGAACACCATCACTTCACAAGTCCTGCTGCTTCCTTTGCTTTGTCTGCTCCCCCTGACATCCTGTGGTCTGGAATATCCCTCTGGTCAGTTGGGGTCAGCTGTGTCCCCTCCCAGCTTCTTCTGCACCCCTGGGGGGGTGGTGGGAGAGCAGAAGACCTTGACTCTGTGCAAGTGCTGCTCAGCTGTAGCTAAAACATCCCCGTGGTAGCAAGGCTGTTTTCAGCACAAATCCAAAACATAGCCCCACCTGAGCTACTGAAAATTAACTCTATCCCAGCCCAAACCAGCACAGCAAGAACAAAGCCTGATGGTGTCTTGGGGAATCGATGAACCTATCAGAAGCACTTCTCCATGCTCAGCAGCAGGTGGCTATGAGTGACAGCATGCATGGAAGCAAGCCAGCCTCATCCGTGGAGTCATTTTTCTTTGTAATAAAGGCTTGATATTTCCCTTGGTTTGGTTTGTGAAGTTCTTGCCTTCCTTGAGTCCTTCCTGGGGTGGTAGTGTTGCTTAAAGCGCTTCAAGCTGCCCACAAGTCCCATACTTGGGAGACGTTAATTTGAAGCATTTGATGTTTTTGGCACGCTTCTAGCAGTGTCAGAAATTAACCCCAGAGCAGTTCCTTTACTTTTGATTCATTTTTATGAAGGCAAAAAGGAAATTTGGTGTGTTTCTCTCCCTATCTCTCTCTCTCCATGCTTTGTAACGGTACCGTAAATGTAGTCAAATTTTCCTGCCTGAGAATCACTCACGTTACAGATTCCCAGCCTGGCAAACAAATGAGTGATGTTAAATTTGACTGCAAAAGATCTTTGTCGTATACTAGACCTAGAGGACTTGGAAATACCTAAACCTAGAGAGATGCTGTTCATTCAGGTTTTGGAGAAGGAGTGTCTTTTATAATTCCTACTGCCTGGGTTTTTATCAATGTTTCTGTATCGCAGTGTTTACACGGCAGGCAGATTTTTCAGTTGTCTGTGTGCAGATTTCAGGACGTGACTTAATGAAATAATTAGTGGTGGCTGGCTGTTGGCTAGTGCTTGTCATCTTGAATTTATTTCAGGAAGTCTCTTTGCGTGTACTGAAATTACAGAGCTCCAGTCTTTACACTCTTATGCCTGAAAGGAACCATCTCAAGCCCAGGCGTTCTTGGTGCTTTATTTTCATTTTATCTGCGCAGGGATTTTCTTTTTGATCGTTGTTTAACTCTGTCCTGTCCCATTTTTAGTTTCCAAACAGTCAGGTAACCCCAAAGTCAAAGCTAGCTCAAGTCTACAGTGAGTGTGTATGGAGTCTAGGGGAATTAAATGTCATGGTCAAAAGAAGAGAGAAACCTTAATTTCCAGTGAGGCCAGTGCAGCCTTTAACATCATCTGCATAATTAAAATGTCACTTAAGTAAATAACAGAAACAGCCTCTAGGATTTCCCCGTGCTGGAACTGTAACTCCACCGTGCTTTGCTGGAGTCAAGTGTGCAAGACTGCATTTCCTTTACTGATAAAATGTAGGCAGACGAGCGGGCATGTGGATGGAAGCGCTGCTGGAGAGGGGGTTGCCAGCCAGAGACCGGCTGCCTCAAGACTCCGGCATCCAGGAGGCCTCCAAAAACCTCTCTGCTTCTGAACCGAGCTCTTCAGGCTCAGGGCAGGCTCGTGGGGTTGGGCAGAGTTTTGGGGCCGGTGCAAATGTTCGTAATACATGGCACGAGTGAGCCAAAGCCGCTGCAGCCACTTTGCTTGCCACGCACGTGTTTGTAATTTGTGCTGTGGGAAAGAGGAGGGTTAATGTCACTGGAGGGTTAATGTCACTGGAGGTTGGGCACACATGGGGGACTTGGAACCACAGGTGACACCAAGTGACACTCACTAAACCAGACAGCTCTGGATGGAGGTGTTTGAGCCGATTAGACGGGGTGCTTGGGGATGTGGCGTCAGGGGTAGGATGGGCGGCGTTAGGTCGATGACTGGACGGGACGATCGTACAGGTCTCTTCCAATTCAGACATTTCTGTGATTCTTTGTTCTCTGTCACTACACCAAGTTCTTTCTAGGTAAAATTTGTCTTGTTTAACATCATTGGCGACAGGGACAGTGGCATTGAGTGCACCCTCAGCACGTTTGCCAATGACACCGAGCTGAGGGGCGGCCGACATGCTGGAGGGAAGGGATCCATCCAGAGGGACCTCGGCAAGCTGGAGAGTTGGGCCCATGCCCTCCTGAAGTTCAACAAGACCAAATGCAAGGTCCTCCACCTGGGTCGGAGCAATCCCAAGCACCAGTATAGGCTGGGCAATGACTGGCTCGAGAGCAGCCCTAAAGAAAAGGATGAGGAGGTGCTGGGGTACATGAAGCTCAACATGAGCCAGCAGTGTGCTCTTGCAGCCCCAAAGGCCAATCGTATCCTGGGCTGCATCAAGAGAAGCGTGGCCAGCAGGTCGAGGGAGGTGATTCTCCCCCTCTGCTCCACTCTGGTGAGACCCCACCTGGAGTGCTGCGTCCAGTTCTGGAGCCCCTGTTACA
>JANIJG010014883.1:31063-47429 GCA_024611175.1 Megaceryle torquata
CTCTTCCCGCATCCACCAGGCAGGTCACCTGATTGTAGAAGGACATCAGGTTGGTTAAACAGGACTTGCCCTTCATGAACCCATGTTGGCTGGGCCTGATCCCCACATTGTCCTTCACTTGCCGCATGATCACCCCCAAGACGAGCTGTTCCATAATCTTCCCTGGGACTGAGGGCAGGCTGACAGACCTGTAGTTCCCCAGATCCTCCTTCCTGCCCCTCTTGTAGATGGGAGTCACATTGGCAAGTCTGCAGTCATCTGGGAGCTCCCCAGTTGAGCAGGATTGCTGATACATGATGGAGAGAGGCTTGGCAAGTTCCTCCACCAGCTCCCTCAGCACCCCCAGGTGGATCCCATCCGTCCCCATAGACTTTTGGGTTCCAGTTGGCTTCTGCATGTCCAGTTGGCAAACTGCATAATGAAGTTCAAAAGTTAATATGACAGTAGCACATAATTGCACTTGTTCTGTGCCAACATTTTTGAGTGTTAGGGGATAAACACAGAGGACTGATGACTAAACTGTGCTATCCTTTTCACTTCACGGAGAGCTCACATAAAAGTTCTACAAATTGGAACTGAGAAGCCTCTCATGGGTACTTAGTGATCTATACCTATGGCAGCATTTAAAACACATTTAAATTTAAAAAAAAATACAATTTTATGTGGAATGAGGGCAAATGTCAACATATTCTGGTGATTCAGATACAATGGAATCTGTACTTCAACCAAAATGTGAAAATTGCAAGTCTGAAGAGTGGCTTGCAATGAAGTGAGAAACTACTAAGTTTAAAAAAAAAAAAAGGAATCTTTGAAGATTTTGATAGTGCTCAGTTAGTTTTGATAGTTAAGGTCAAAGTGGAAAGATAACTGTCTATGAACTCTACTTGAAGAAGCTGAGATATCAAGAGTTCTGCTGACCAAACCTAAAGGATAAGCCCATAACTTCAGCTGTCTTGAATTCATACTTTATATTGCTGCTGGAGTATACAAACCACATCTTTTTCTTCTGTCCTTGTGGATAATACATGGTGCAAGACCATCTGCATTAGTGAAATGGTACTGCAGATAAAAAGTGTTCCGTGTTAATGTTCAGTCAGCTTCTGATAGTCTGAATAATGGTTAAGATATTTCAATACGCTACGCGGACAGGGAGTTCATGCTGCTAGCAGAGAACTGCTCCAGGAACTTCTACAGCTCTCCTCATCTAGAAAAGGGAAATGAGAGACTTATTCCCATCAGTTTCACAGTTGTTAATTCAAGACAGTATCTGGTGGAGAATTTCTCTGGGGCACTATCACCATCTGGAAATGACAAAAAAATATTTGGTATAGAGCAGAAGAAAAGTTTATTCCTCTGGTAGTCACTACAAGAAGATTGAGATAATTTCTTAAAAAACCAACCCCAAACACCTACTGTATTAGAATTCTAATAATGCTATGCAGATAAGGAGGTTTATTTCAAACAAGGACTACCACTACAATGTAAGGAAACATAGAAATCATAGAAATTTTCCTTGAAACAAGGAAATAATTATAAAATCACAAAGGAGTTGAGTCTTAATCTTCTGACCTAGAAGGTGCAGAAATAGAAAGATGTAAACTTCTCACCCAAAAGAAAGTTGAACTTGAGTTAGGAATCTTCTCAGTGCTTAAAAATTGTTCTACTCTAATTGTAGAGGAAGAAGAATTTGTTTAGCATTTGAAAAAGACTGATGAGAAGTTACTAATTTAGTCCAGCATCTGTTACCTGTCCATACTTTCATAAAAATTCAAATTTACTTAACATTAATTAGGGCATTTGAACACATATTTCAGATTCTCTGGTAATTTTGAGTTCACAGATTTATTTATTTTTTAGAATTCAGTGTAGCAACAACAACAACAAAATATGAGCTATACATTCAGCTCTGTTCTCTGGGTCATTAACAAATAAAATAAATATTAATAAAAATAGATAAAAGATTTTATACTTGCACAATGTGCTTTGTTAAAAGTTCTACAGTTTCAGGAAGTGATTTTGTGAAAATGAAGATGAGGGATCTATTTCTTAACTAATAGCAAAAGAATTACTGAACTATCATATTTATTTATTTTGACAGTTTAAATTCTTTTTAAAGCACTTAAGTAAACTAACAAATCCTTTCTTCTTTATACAGTTGCATCAGAATGGAACTCAATAAGGTGGCTTAAGCAGTAATCACCCTCAGGATTTTACAGAGGGGTCATCACGCAGCTGGAAATCTCAGTGCTGTTCAAGTGCCACTCTTCTCTGTGATTGAAAACTAGAATACTCAAACCCAAACAGAACAGAATATGCAAAATAACAAAAATTGGCCTTTCTCTACCAGAATCTTAATACGCAACAGCACCCATCGATGGTGGAAGATTTTGCATTTTTCACAAATCAGGAGAAAATATTACTATGTTTTTTGAAGAAAAAGCTATCAATATAGTTGTGTAATTTTTGAATTCTTTTTCATTTAGGTAGGAGTATAGATAACAAGACAGTAATTTTTGTATTAAAAGCTCGTGCAAAACAAAAACCCCTCGACTATTTTCCTTTATGTCAGTTGGAGAAGTTTCTCAGTCAATGCCTGACAAGCCACGTATGGCTTTATTCTCTTTTACATATGTGTACTGAAATGGGATAATCCCAGCTGGCAAAAGGACTAGGGATGTGTCTCTTCTACTACTGAATACAGCTGTAGAGTTGACTTCTCAATGCTAATACCCAGGTCAGCCCAGTACAACTAGCTCAAGTCAACAATTAAAGGCATCTTTGAAAACAGAGAGTTGCTGCCTCCTGATCACCACTTCCAAACAAGTTTCCACCCATCCTTCACTCTTCTCAGAACTGTAAAAGCTAGATGACTAACTTTAACCGTTAGACTTACTACTCACAGCCCATCTTTGACCTTCTTGCTTACAGAGTCATATTTAGCCTCTAAACTTTTGGAAGCAGATGCTACAGTAAGACACGTGAGATTGAGGCACACTTCAGCATGTTAATGGCAGAACATGTCCTTTTAGTATCTTAATCACTGTCTTCTGAGGTTCCAGCTCCCTCATTTTGAACTTAGGCAGTTTCCAGTTAGCCACTATTTGTAAGGCAAAGGCACCAACAGTCCTACTGAGTTCAACTTCACTAATTTTTTATTTTTTTAAAATCTATTTTAATTACATAAAATCGGCACAGTTTATTTTTTTTATACCTTTTCACCTCGACCTGAACTGACACATTATTCCAAAGCTATTATGCCTTTCCATTCCCATGTAATTCTGAAGCATTTTTGTATCTGTCTACTTAGTTTCAGCTGTAAACCAACTTTGAGTTGGGTCAGAAGTTTGAGACAATCCAGGCAGGGAGATGGGACCTTGCAGTGACTATGCAGCACAAAATCCATTTCTGCCTTTTTCCTCTGAGAAGAGTGGTACTTGAAGAAGGGAAGGGAAAAGGACAGCAATGATCTAGTTTGGACCCCACAGCTCCCCTCCAGTTCCACCTCATGACAGAAGAACTAGAAGGCTGGTCCTGCTTCTGCATTAATCACACAGTAGGTAGATAAAGTTGACTTTCCCTTTCAGTGCTTGCTCATTTGGAAATCAGAATGCAGTGCCAAATGATATTGAAGTGGTAGGATTATGTGATGCTGACAAGCTTCTTATCTGCTAGAGGACTTATCTGAGCAACTATGGAATTCCCTCAAGAGACACACACCCCCTGCTCCCTGTTCCAGAAGGCTCTATCCATTCTCTGATATGCATTAAGGCTCCAGTGAATTAAATGCCAAAGCATTATGCATGAGTTTGCTCAAGGATTTCCTCTTCTGTTCACCACTAATGGTTAATTGACCAAGAAATTTCAGCTGTATATCAAAACTGCTCAAATTAAAAACATTTTGCTAGAAAAGTTGTACATTACAAAATACTAATTCTAGGCCAGCCTTTTCTTCTGATTTATAAGGGGATTTTTTTTGTCTTCTGATTTATAATTTTTGAAGTGAAATAATCCTAATAGCTTTGAAAATATACTCTGACTTTATAAAATTTTTCCCAATATCATCATAAAAAGAACTCAGGATGCACAGCCTAATTTCTAAGAGACTTTTTGGTAACAACCTATTTAACAGGAACGATAGTATCACATTATTACCCAAACTGAGGGGAGCTTTTTGCTTTAGCAGAATAAAGATGAGATGAACCCACTGAGTTCACAGAAGCTTTCAGGATCACTAAGGGGAAGCAAGAAGTGCCTTAAAGATCTGCCCGTTAACTGTTGTACTTTAGGAGAGCATTACATAGAATCAAAGAATGGTTTGGGCTGGAAGGGACCTCCAGAGCTCATCTGGTCCAACCCCCTGCTGAGAGCAGGGACAGCCTCAACTAGAGCAGGTTGCTCAGAGCCTCATCGAGCCTCACCTTGAATGTCTCCAGGGATGGGGCCTCAACCACCTCCCTGGGCAACATCATTGAACAGTTACTACTGCCTTTTCCTGTTCCCACCTTTACTGATACACAGGACAAAGCCCCTTGGCTCTACCTGGCCGGGTACATTCCAACCCAACCCGCTTAACTGGAATTGCCATCTTTAGAGGCCTGCAGGACTGGGGCATGGACCAGGGTGCTCCATACACCAGCTCAACTGCAGGAATAAACACCTCCCCAAGCACCTACAGAAATCTCTTCTACTTTTGAACTGCAGCTAAGAGAAGCACTAACGCAGAGCACTTTTTCCATATCATAGTCTTAGAATTCTGATAAAGATGTCAGTTCTGCTTTAATGTAACAACAGTTTATCTGGTTAACCAGATCATGGTGTCTAGAACATTCTCTTTTCTAATATCACAGCAGGTATCTTTGACTTCTATATGCTTTCAAAAGGGAGAGGGGAAGAAAACACCTCTAGTTGCAGGTGGACAAAGCCAAAAGCAGACAACTGTAGCCAGCCAGGAGCAGATATTTTCACACTGAGCTGCCTCTAGTCATGACACTTCTCCCTAGGTCACTGTAGGACTGTAACTGTATTACTGAATTACTGCCTTCCTGACCCTTTCTCCTTCAGGGTCACTAGTGCTGATGCTGTCTCACTGTAACACAGCCACAGAGCTTTGACACAAGCCTTTCACGGTATCTTCTGCAGAACTGGCTGCTTCGCGTCACTCTCGGCATTACATCGACCAAAGCAAAGTACTTGAACAGGCAGATCAAAGCAAAAGAGCAGAACGGAATCTGGGCAAGCCCCCCAGTGCTTTCACTAAAGGTTCAGGAAGTTTCCAGGCAGATGGAAGCAAGTATATTATGGCAATTCAATTTTCCTATTGAGGGCATCCTGTCACCTATCACGAGCAAACTGCAAACGCATTCCTCTTGGTTTGTGGACTCTCCTTCATGGTTAGCCAGACTTGGAGGATGCACACGGGATGCCATATTATCTTTAACATAATTACTGCAGTTTCTGCATTCTCTTTAGAGTTTCTTTATTCCCTTCTACTCTTAACCAAATGAATTCAATATAGTAAGGTGAATTTTCCATTTTAAAAAATACAATTATATGAAAATTTTCAAGAGAATATTGCCAAAGGTGTTTTCGTAGAGCAGAAGGGATCATCATCGCTGCTCTTCTGGGTGCTTCAGTGGGGGAATGTCTGCCAGTAGCTGCATGTGAACAGTCAGCGAGTCAAAGAACGGGGCAGCCAGTGCACTCCTGTACCTCTGGGTGGTTGACACAGAATCACAGACTGGTTTGGGTGGGAAGGGACCCTTCAAGGTCATCTAGCCCAACCCCCTGCAGGGAGCAGGGACAGCTGCAACCACAGCAGGGTGCTCAGAGCTCTGGCCAACCTCACCTGCAATGGTGCCAGGGATGGGGCAGCGGCCACCTTGCTGGGCCAGGCTCTCACCACCCTCAGTGGAAAAAATGTCTTCCTTCTCTCCAGTCCAAATCTCCCTCTTTTTGTTTAAAAGCATCACCCCTTGTCTTATCACAACAGGCCCTGCTACAAAGCCTGTCCCCATCTTTCTGACAGGCCCCCTGAAGTACTGAAAGGCCACAATAAGGTCTCCTTGACCATGGCACTCAGCGCCACATCCAACCTTTCCTTAAACACCTCCAGGGATGGCGACCCCACCACCTCCCTGGGCAGCCCATTCCAGTGTCTGATCACCCTTTCCCTGAGGAAGTGCTTCCCGAGATCCAGCCTGACCCGACCCCACCTGACGACACCTTCCCTTCAGGTAGCTGCAGAGAGTGATGAGGTCCCCCCTGAGTCTCCTCTTCTCCAGGCTGAACAAGCCCAGCTCCCTCAGCCTCTCCTCATCAGACTTTCCCTCCAGTCCCTTCCCCAGCCTGGTCGCTCTCCTCTGGCCCCGCTCCAGCACCTCCAGATCCTTCTGGAAGCGAGGGGCCCAGAGCTGCACCCAGCACTCCAGGTGAGGCCACAATTCCATTTGTTCTTCCTGTGGTTATCCCCAGCACCAGACCCTTGCTGGGTCTCTGTAACCCACCCAGGCTGCATTTCTGCCCTTGCAGCACCACACTCGGCAGTGGCCAATGGGCAGGGCTTCTGAAACAGCTCTCACACAGCTCCATGGTGCATATGAGAGGTTCCTGAGCCAGCAAACACTCACTAACGCCCTGAAACATCCTGGTCTTACCAGCTCCTCAGCATAGCTGTCCACCCAGCCCTTGTGGAGAAGGGCCCCACAAACCTTGTCCAAATCTTGCTTTTATTTGATAGCACTTCGATGCAGTGGGAGGGGGGATGCTCCGAGAAGGTGTCTCCCCCAAAACACTCACCCTGACACATCTTGCCCCTTGTGAGCCAACCCACCAGAGCATCACAACGAAGCAGGCAGAGGAATGTTGGGATAGTTAGGATTTGATAAAGCACAAAGCTTTGAAGGGCAAATCCTCCCTTCCCTGATCAGCACAAAACTTCCTTGAGCTCTACCTCCCTCTGATTAGCACAGGCATGGCTGGAGAGAAAGGAGATGCTGCTGGTCACCCGCTCCTAGGCTTTAATTAGCTGTGTTATTCCCAAGGGATTATTGCAATAGCCAAGCTCTGTTGCTGCCTGCTGCAGCCAGGAACCAATTACATCAATCAACGTGCCACCTCTTTTTAGCATTAGGTAAAGATGCGTTGGGGCGCATGTACCAGCAGCATTCATACACTGCTCATTCACAAGCTTTCCCCACTTGGAAGAATCCCAGTATTTTCTTCTTCTGCAGCTTAATTTTTTTTTTTTTTTTTAAACCTGTGCAGACTCCTGCTTGAAAGGATGTAATTGCTGGGGAGGAGCTTTTATCGGCAGAGGCTCTGGTCAGCCCATTTGTCTGGAGAGGCACAGTAAATTGTCAGGCTCTTGGCTGCTGTGGCATTAAGCCAGAGCCATTACAGCCTACCCTGACAAAGTCCTTTAGAGACTGAAGGTTCTAAACCAACTGAAAACAACCACAGGGTTGTTTTTTTTCTTATTCTGCCTGTTTAGTGGTGGTCTCCTGCCTTGGAAACTTCACCATCTGCAGCTCCAGCCTGGAGTACCCCTACCTGCCTGGTTCTCAGCTGCTGGTTCTCGAGAAGGTCCTCTGCAAAGCCAGTATTCCTTAAGCAGATGCAGCAGATACGGGTTTGCCTGTCCTAGCCCGACCGAGACAGATGCTCTGATCCTGACTCCCAGTACTGCCTGCACCACAGCTCCCTGCAGTGACTGGGTGGGCACTGCTCCCTGGGTACATGCATCTGGGTCCCCCAGGGCTGCCGTCCAAAAATGTGACCCTCTGCCAGCCACAGCAAGTAAGATTTCATGTGCTGGGGCATTAGTTGTGCCCACTCATCTGGGACAAGCAGACATCGTGGGGCAGGGGTTTTTCTGTCCCAGTTCTGACAGGTGCAATGCAGCCCATCCCTGCTCCAGCCTGGAGCGCACCACTGCGTGAGGCGTTGGGAGCAACACCCTCCCTGCAGACTGACGCCTCGGTGGAACGAGGTGCCAGGGAGAGGCAAGTAAAGGGTATTAGCTGGTCTGGGCGGTAGATTTGTGCCTGGCTGCTGGAATAGCTTCCTAAATGGACTCCTGAAGTGGTCCTGGTGAGCGCCAAGCAATAAAAAGGGGCCCCTGGAGAGGCAGCAGGGCTGTGGGCTCTGCTGACTTAATTGCATTTGAGCGCAGCTTCTCACGAGCGTGGCTGTCTTGTTGAACACCGACACATTTCCATCAGCTTCTTTGGCCATGGCTCTCCATCACGGGGTGGTTTTCTACCTGAGGAAGGAGGAATTGCAGCGTTTGGAAACTGGGAAAGGAGAATGCTGGAAGCTGACAGATTTACTGCCTATGGCTACAGCCCCTGAAGCGACAGCGCTCTCTGTGCCCAGATGTACTTGTGTGTCTCTGCTCCAAGCCCTCATACAGCTGAGGCCACGGTACTTGCAGCCAGCAGCAAGTTTACTAAGCCAAGGTGCAACTTCTGATCTGATTTTGCAGTAGTGCTGAAAGTGTCCCATGTGCAGCTACCCCAACCACAGCTCATTCTCAGCGGTCTCCTGCCAACGAGAGCAAACAGGGAATCACGGGAGGATTATCCACACCTATCTGAGCAGCATTAGTATTTCTGGACTCTTCTATTTAGCACGGTCCACTATTCACCCTTTTAAATGCTGGTGCCCCCAGCCCCACCCTCTGATGGTTCAGAGTGCTTCGGTGTTTGAGGCAGCCCTTCAGCAGGCACTGCCTCACTTTAATATTTAATGACCAAGACAATCACACTTGGAAATTTCCAGTCCTTAAGCTCCTAAGATGAGGAGCTCTTCGCTGAAAATCTAATGTCAGAATTAGAACTACCCCTCCTGGGCTTTGAATAGTTACCCCAAATCCAGAGCACCCCAAAAACATCCACAGGGGTGTTCAGCCTGCCTGGGGTGAGAGCCCACAGCTTGTGCTCGAAACCCAGCAAGGGAGTAAAAACAAAGACCACAAGAAACACTCCAGGGAAAAGCAGGAGCAGAATCACAAAAACAGGCTACAGAAGGCGAATAAAAACCAGCTGCCAGCACTGAATGAAAGAGCAAACAACACGATCCTTTCCCTCCTGCCACCCAGCACAGGCTGAAGCTCACCATGCAGTGCCTTCAGACAGCCCCGACTCCGCTCGCCCTCCCTGCAGGAAGAGGGAGGATGACAAATCCACCTTCGAAGACTTGAGCAAGGACAAGGGAACAAGAGCAAAAAATAAACGACAACAGCGAGCGGCAGTTGATACCAAGGCCACATGCACATCGGCTTGTTTCTGCCCTGGCAGTTGCCTAGAGACCTGCTGGTGCTGCTGGCAGCCTCTCTGCACCGCTCGTTAGCATTTGGCAATTTGAGCGTCGCTTTACCTTCGATGGAGCGGAGGGATGAGCTGCTTTATGAACCAGCTCAGGTTCTCTGCTGCGCTACGGGTGCTCCTCGCACCGCACACCACCCCCTCACACGGCAGACAACCCTGGTGGCATAACCCAGCTTGCCAGAGTGTGCAA
This sequence comes from Megaceryle torquata, assembly GCA_024611175.1. Lineage (NCBI taxonomy): Eukaryota > Metazoa > Chordata > Aves > Coraciiformes > Cerylidae > Megaceryle > Megaceryle torquata. Next base: position 40,580 of record JANIJG010014883.1, read on the forward strand.
AAGCATGAGAAGGCCCTCGGTGTGCAAATCTCCGCAGCCCCTCACACTCTTGGCTGGATGCTGTCAGTCGGGGAGATTAGCCCAGGGAGCACAGAGGCAATGGGAGAGCATCCCTTGTGTGATCTCCCTGACTGCAGGCGGCTGCACCCTCCCACTGTGCCCCTCACCGCTCAGTGCTTAAAAACGAGTGTGCGGCAGCATCTGAATTTACAACATCATCTCGCTGTTACCCATCTCCTTAAGAATTCTGCCCGTTGGTCCCACCCTAAAGGAAACCTTATTTCTCTGCACCGATCCCTCTCGTTTTAGCTGGTAAGCTCTGACAAAACCCCTCCCGCACCAGAGGCCGCACCGAGCAGCTGCTCCGTGCACTTTTGCCCTCATTAAGTATCCCCCTTTTGATGCTTCAGGGCAGCAGTAAACACTCCTACCGCGCGGCATTGTGCAGCGCTGGCTTCATCGCCAAAGGTTGGGTTATTTTCTACTTTTGCCAGCGAACTACCAGAATGAAGATTAATCAAACTGCAGAACTCTGAGAGCTGTCCAGCTAACCTCTCGTGCGGGCTTCGCAGTCACGCAGCAAATCCAGCAGGCTCCCACAGCGAGATGCTACCGACACAATGTCACAAAGGAAAAGCCATTAGTGAGTAATTACAATTTCAAGTAGGATTTCCCCTCTCCACCACAGCTTAATGAGGATAACCAAGAGGAGCTGCCGAAAGAATGAATACCGAGATAAAGAAGATGGGAGTTCCCGTAATCCGGACAGAGTAAGAAACAACCCCTCGAAGGAGCAGAAAAACGCATACGTTGGAGCTCTGCTCCAAGCAACAGACAGATGTGGACATTGGCTCACAGTCCCAGGAGGCACCAACTGGTTTCAAGAGCATCATAAGGGCTCAAGGCCAAAACAACCGTCGCTGCCGACAACAGACGTGCACACGGTCACTCCAGAAGCTAATTCATGTTTTGGGAAAGACTTCTGACTGTTGACAACTGGTCACAACAACAAAACACCTTACTTACAAAAGGTCGGTACCTCTGTATCACCCACCAGCGTCCGATATACAGTGTGCCATAAAAAAAAGTAACGCTTCCTTGAAATAAGAACTTCCTAGAAATCAAGTTTACCTGAGCAACTCTTTTTGCTTAACCTAGGAACTCGACTGAAATCAGGGTATATTTTCTTTACGGCAATAAAGATGGAAGTGGAAAAAAGAGATCCGTATAAAAGCTGCCTTCTGTTTAAGGGGAGAGTGCCAGTCTACAGATTCTGCCCTTTGAAGAAGCAGAGGCTGACGTGCCCGTCCTTCGAGTGGAGCGCTCCAGGACAGGGGTTTGCTGTCTCACAACAACTTACTCCCCCTCCTGCTGGGCACCACAACAACGCAACTCAGTGCAAAGCATTTCTGGAGAAAGGCCCAGTTACACTTACCTGTAACGGACAGGCTGGTCTGAAACTTAGCACTGCAGTCAAAACCAGGCAAAGCAAAGACGGGCAGGCAGCGGGCAGGCGTTGAAAGGCTCAGCGCGTTTTCTGTCTTTCGGCCGCTCGATGCCTCGCTGCTGCTGCTCGGCGCGAGCCTGGTCTGCTCGCAGGGAGAATCGCTCAGCCCAGCAGAGCCTGGGCAGCCCCGAGCCGGCTCCCAGCTCTGCCGCTCACTCGGCACTCACCGACCGCGCTGGAGGGGCATCTGCGAGGGGCAGCGACCTCTTCCCACGACATCCACCTCTCGCCTTTCAGCGGGACTTAGTGCGGCGCGGTCGTGGCACGAAGCCAGCGGGGCTTCTTTGCATCTGTCTCTGCGAGGTGTATATAATCTTTTCTTGCTAATTACACAAGAAAAGGTGTTTTTTCCTATTGCTCGTGGGAAGCATCCAGCTGGTTGACACAACTTGGTATCTTTTGGCCACTGCAGTAGGAGGTGAGGTTGGATAAATGCTTTGTCCACAGGCTTCCAGCAGTGGACTAGGAACCTCAGTTTTATCTTTCATTCAGAAGAAAAAAAACCCAAACCAATAAATCAAAGAGCTTTGTATCAAGAAGTACTAAAATGAGAAAGGTAAAACACCAAACAAACCATAAATCAAAGACCTTCGTGTCAAGAACTACTAAACGAGAAAGAAACATCAAAACATTATTCCATGTTATTTCCCTTTAAAAGAGCACTGAAAAAAATCAAGGCTTTATTTGAATAAATGTTACACAACATTCTTTATCATTTACTTCTCAGCAAACCTTAAAGGGTGAATCTTTTTTTTTTTCCTCATTCAAGTCTACAAAATGAAAGAGGCATAGTGACCATTCAATATACAGACAAGAAGGTAGCACGGAGCAAAGCTTAAATATTAAGCAACTAAAGCAAAACCAAAAAAAAAAACCCAAACCAAAAGTGAAAAGCGATACATTATTGTAATTCTCCATCGTTAGAATATCCCTGACAACTTCATCGCAAAACCAAACTCCGGTTTCGAACAAAAAAGGGCTGCAATATTTCCTGCAAAAACCAACTCAAATACAGTTAGCTACCTTGTCTATCTTTATGCTATTTGCTTCTATACCCATATTCTCCAGTGCAGAGACCTGCATCTCTCTTAAGCGTATTTTCTCTGTTTCAGCTGCTGTGCACAAGTGCTCGTGAAGGTGAGGAAGAGCGAGCACCGGTGAAGAGTCAGATGTCACGCAGGCAGGCACTACTGGCTTCTACTTACAACATCAATCAGGTTTTCAATCCAATGTGCAATAACCCTGCTATTACAGACCTGGGCCTTTTTCCTGAGCAGAAACTGGTTTGTGCCATGTTGTTTGGTGGCTTCTTTTTCTTCTTTGTTTGGTTTTGTTTGGTTGGTTGGTTGGTTTTTTTTGGAGAGGGGGTGTCAAAATGTCATTTATTAGGCCAAGACCCTCATTTGTTGTAAACACAGTGGGGGTTTGGTCTCTGGAGGTGAAAGGCCAGCACATACACGACATCAGAGCGCTGCTTCTTTCCTCCAATCTGATGTCTTCGTTGTTCTAAGTTACAGTCAAACCTCAGGCTGCAAACAGGATCAGACTGCTGATCCTCTTTGACTGGTGAAAAGGACTGTAGATAAAACATTATTCTCAAATTAAATTTAAATTTAAAAAAATAATCAAAATATTCATAGTTTATTATGAAAAATGGTACAATAGCACCCTACTGTACAGCATTCGACAGCTCGTTTTTAAGAAGCAGGCAGTTAAGTATTTGATTTCTGGCTTCATAAAGCAAGAATTTACCTCTGAAAAATAGAAGCTGAAGCAGCACGAAGCATGAACTGCCCCGGTCAGGGTGAACGGCAGATAAACCAGCCTGGATTTGGGTGCCTATGCCAGCCTCTCACTTGCCCCCTCCCCAGCTGTTTAACGAGAATAAACCTGTTACCAATCTCCAAGCCAAACAGAGTTGTCCTAGCTTCAAATTCTCTGTGATTAATTCAGGCTCCACGCACGAAGGCTGTGAAGCTGCCTTTCTGCTGCTGCAGATGCCTCTCAGAAAGGTTTTTGACGTGATCGAGACAAAGACACTCTATTTTCTCCAACCAAATCGGGGTATTAGCAAGGAGGAAAAGAGTTTACTACAAGTCTTTTCACTTCTACAGGAACACAAATTTGACTTTTAGTAGATTATGTGCACATTTTCCTTTCCTCAGAACAAACACTTCCTTTCCCAGGTTAAACAATAAATGCTCTGCTAAGAACTTTGTAAGAAACGATACCGCCGAGAAAGTGTGCACACGATGTCGGACAATTAGTGACAAATAAATTAATATCTAATAACTCAATATTTCAGCAGCGTGTTTAGCATTCACAAGCTCCAATGAAATAAGCCTTACCAAACACCTTTGGGGGGAGAGGGATAAAATGGATAAAACCCACTGGGTTTCTTTTTTGTTGTTGTTGTTGGTTTTGATTTACAGCTATTCAAAGAAGTCAACGCAACTCAGATCAACCATCAGAAACACTACGAAAACCTTTGCTCTACTAGTTAGCTGAAAACTATCTCTGGCAAAAGGAACGAATTAAGCCATGATTTGAAATAGAAATGATGTTCCATTTAAGGGCTTTCCACTCACGACTGCCATCTCCTTACAGTGCTATAAGCAAACTGCTGCTCTCTGCTTTGTCGCCCTTCTTAACGCTACTCCTCAATTCCCCAAGTGGGACAAAAGCATAAATAAAATGCAACCATATGCACACAGAAGGAGCTTTCCCATAATACAGAGATAGGCGGAGGTTGTGGTCACTGTCCTTTCCTCTGTGGGAAATATTGGTCTCGTATAGCAGGACTGTTCCTATTTTACAATACAATTGGGTTTGGACATGCTTTTGATCACAGATCACAGCTCTGCTAACACCTGCACTAAATACTAACTAAGCCTCATAGAATGGAAAATTGCAATGCTAAAGTTAAAGAGTTAAAATAAAAGTTCAAAAGTTACAGTCAACTTCCCAGGCAATTGGCTCCATCACTGGCACCTATCAAAACATACAAATGTGACTGTCACATTACAAAAAAAACCCAAAAAAAACCCCCAGTTATTCGCAGTGACTCTTCATACCAATAATTCAAGTGGTTCCTTGCACGTGTCTTATAGTCTTTAATAATTTCATGCGTCATTTATTGCAAAAAAAAGTCTTATAAAATATTTCCTAGCATCTTTTTTAAACTTTCAAGAAAATGTACATTAGGTACAGGTGCCCTAACAGGGTGAGAGGAGGAGCTTTCACATCTTTACCCCCTTTCCCCTTCAAAAAATGTTTACTACTTGGTGAAGATTTCAGAGGAAAAATAGGACAATTCAGTCTCAGATCTCTTTCAGTCCTGATGAGCTGGTGCTCTTCGTGGCAGTGTAGTGAGGTTCCATAAAAACAGCAGTTGACTAGTGTCTCTGAGCTGAAAAGGGGAGAGAAAGGGAAAATGGTTAAATGCCTTCCACTATATATTGCAAAAGTAGGTAAGCAAAATCTGAGGTAGCCAGAAAAGTTACCAGTTCACCTGCTTTGTGCGCAGAAGGAAAACAAAAAAAATGAAATGAATTTACATTACCACAAGACATACACAAGTGAACAAACTCCTCGGCTGACTGGAGTTTTAAGAGGAGCTACCACACCATCTGTGTTTTCTCTCACCCCGTTTCAGCATCCAGAGAGAATTTCCATTTTAAAAGACAGCTAATGAGGGAGGGAGATGAATATAGAGCCTAGACGACGATGCGTAGCTCAGTCTGACACTGTAATGCCATTCCAAACGCAGACCTAAGTCTGCATGGGAGCACTGAAGTATAAACCTGCTAATGGTGTTTCTTTTCCATTACTGCTTATGCTTTCCCACTTCCCCCAGAGAACTGAAATAAAACAAAGATAAAGCAGATAGCAGCAGTCCAAGTAATAACTACCGCGTGAGGCCAGCACCAGCCAGTAACCAGTCAGGGTAGCGCAGAATCAGCACCGAGCTGCCTCTCATGCAGCGTGGAGAAGGCGTTGCTCTAGAATAACCTACACTGGGGGAGACCTCTGGAGATCGCCTGCTCCAACCCCTTTGCTCAAAAACCACACGGGAGGACAAGGAAGGATCCAACAGGACCAGGCCGGTCTCGTCGATTCCTTTTACCATTCTGCTGAGCGTTTGACGGCTATTTGAGAGGTACATACACATTTTCCAGTACTGACAACAGCACTTAAAAATTAACAGAGACTCGTAGCATGGGCAAGAAAATCCTAAAGTTCCTTCTAAATGGAGAACTCTTCTGAAAAATATTCAAAAGAGTATTAAAAAAAAATAAAATAAAAAGATTGAGGAGTAGGAGAGAGGAGTTTGTGAAAACGGTCGCGCCACGAGAGGAGCCAGGGAAGAGAAAGGGGGGCTAACGGGGGAGCTTCTCAATTGCTTAGCTGCTCACTCTGCCACATAAAGGACAACACAGACCACAGAGAAAAAAATTCCTTTTCTGTTCTCTACTATGCAGCAGAATTAGAACAGGAATGAAAATTTGGGAAAGTCGGAACAGAAGCAGTGAGTAATTATTCAGTTTAACAGATCCAGGCAAAGATGCGCTGAGTTGCTGTACGCTGACAGCAGACGAGCAGGCGTTCACTCCAGTACCACACAGGTCCTCATCTGGGTATAAGATTCAGACCTGATAGATACTCGAACCTATTTTAGTCCGCTCCAGGTTGCATGAGATAAACCTGCAGAGCCTCTACAGAGAAGTAGGCTAGACAAAGTTCCACCGTGTTCAGTAGTACTTACTGTTGGTGCAGGTAACCAAACACCACAGTATTCCAGGCTGCAAAACAACCAAGACTGGGTATTAAAGCATATGACCAATAAGAAACTCCCCAAAATAAGATTAATATTCAATTAGCATCAGGTATCCACAAAGTCTTGCAAAGAGAAGCTTTTATAGCATACCAAGAGAAGCAGACTCTACTCTGAAAACCCAAAAATCCCCTCAAAAGCTGGATGACAGTTCAGCCAGTTTGTCCCAGCAGCCCCACTTCCACATTCAACCCTCAGTGACACTGTTCCTAGCCAGCAAACTTCTGCCATCTACAAAAGAATAAACAAGACAAGAATTTGGTTCGGTTATCTGAGCACACATACAACAACTACCCGTTCCTAAGGAAAGGGCCCGTGCTCCCTCGTCCAGAGGGTGGGCAGAATCAACGCTTGACAAAGTCTGTTCCTTAGAAACCCAACACTCAGGTTCATAGAATGGTAGGGGTTGGAAGGGAGCTCTGGAGATCATCAAGCCCAACCCCCCTGCCAGAGCAGGGTCACCCAGGGCAGCCCACACAGGAACAGAGCCAGGGGGGGCTGGAAAGTCT
>JANIJG010014883.1:50827-62452 GCA_024611175.1 Megaceryle torquata
AAACAAGGGAGGGGGGGGGGGGTTGTGGGGGGGGGGGGTGGGGGGGGGGGGGGGGTTTGGTTTTGTTTGTGTGGTTTTTTTCATAGATTCCAGTATGGTAAAATCAGTAATTTAATCTGACTATTCTCTGTTGATTTGAGAGTATGCTTATGCGAGTAGGAAATGACAGCTACTCTCATCACACAGCAGTGCTCAAAGGTCTCAGGGGGCTCTATTTCCCTTAGGTAACTCCAGTGTAGGACTTTTCTCAGAACTGGTTGTGAGCACAGGGCAGAGTTAGTCTCTGTAGTACCATCTTCAGCATGAAGTGATCTTAGTCTTGCGTTTGAGTAAGACTTGACTACAGGAGTTAAATGTTGCTCTTGACAAGGAGAGATGCTGGAATTTACCATCGCGTTTCCTCTTCTTGAGACGTGGTCCTGGTTTGAGTAGCCTACCCGTGGCAGTCTGATGGCCTTTAGGGACAATGCCTGCTCTCTAGTTTTCTGTGCTGTTAGCAGTCAGATGGAATCAACCAGAGTCTTTCTTTGGCTCACTCTTCAGTGCATAAACTCAGTGGCTTATAGATAGAATGAATAGGAAAATGATGCTGAACAGCAGGCACTTAGATACAGGAAAAACTTAGAGCTAATAAACCAAAAAGCGCTGTCTTGTACTGCTGTACGCTTGAGATACTATCCAATAATCCAAAATGCTATATTACAAGTAGCTTTTCTGTCTCTGCTTTATAAAGAATATTGCACTTTTTTTTTTTCGGGGTATGAAACCTGCTGTTGGAAGAAGAACTTTCTTGAAAGAGCTGGTGGACTTGTCTTGCCTACTTCAGCTTACGTTCCTTCCGCTGACTCAAGCTCCTGTAAGTTTATTGGAATAAAAGAGCATTATCTTTAATTAATATTAACATGGCTGGCCTGAAGGTGAGAACAATCTCAGGTTATATAGAAACAATGTCATTTTGTCACATCACTTGCTCTTACTGCAAAAATACCCTTTTTTTTGGGTTGTTTTTTAATGCAACATGTTTTCCTTAAATACAGTGATTTAGGAAACCTAGAGCAGCTGCTCGTTTGGCACGGTTTTGCTTTTGCGTTTGTTTTTTTGTTGGGTTTTGTTGATTTTGTTTTGTTTTGGGTTTTTTTAATCCGTTTTCCTTTCAGGGATTTGGATGATCGTGGAAAGTATTTTAGCCAGAAGGTACAACAAAGCTGACTAGGGAGTCCCAGCTGGGACTGAAAATACAGCGTTCTTGGTTCCGCATGTTGTCGAGTTAACATGTGAGGTCACTTGACCAGCCAAAAACATACTCAGTCTGTCAAAAAGGAAACAATACCTTGCTTTTAAGTTCTATTCTTAATGGCCTATCATGCTGTTATGACAAATATATTGCCAAATTTCCTAATTTTCTTGTTAATATTGGCAATTCCGCGAGTGTCTGACCTTCGACAAAGTAAGCCGGGCTATCAGCTCGAGTGCTGTCATCCCTGGTGAGTTCTTCAGAATAGATTACAAACTGCTTCCAAAGGAAGGATAAATGTAAGCATTAAATAATTATGAGGATGATGAGTAGGCAAGTCTTTTAGTTAGATCTTTCCTTATCTAAATTGGTTTTCCAATCACGATAAAAATATCAAAGTATGGGGTAAAAATATCCGAGTAAAATATCCGAATCAGTTGCAGAGAGGAAGATAATTAGCAGATAGCGTGCATCTGTCTGTGCAGACTCAGAGAAGGGCAGATGAGCTGATGTGGAGCTCTGTGTACTTTAACCTGGGCTATTTTCAGTCCTGTGGTTATCTGAATATCTGTCCACTGCATTGCAGCTGTCTGCAAAAAGGAGCATCTAACAGTAACGCGGCGCTGTTTTCCACACCGCATCCTACGGGGGATGTGGATGTAGAAAAAAATGCTTTAATCTGAGGGTGATAGACCAGGGGAATGGGCTGCCCAGGGAGGTGGTGGAGGCCCCATCCCTGGAGTCAGTCAAGGTCAGGCCTGATGGGGCTCTGAGCAACCTGCCCTAGGTAGAGATGTCCCTACTGGTGTAGGGAGGTTGGGCCAGATGACCTCTAGAGGTGCTGTCCAGCCTAAAACATCCTGTGACTCTATGATTCTGAGTTCTGATTTGGCTTGTGGTGGAAATGGGTGCTTCCAGTGTAGTTTCCTGGTCGATACGGATGGAGGGGTTCACGGCAAAAAGAGATGCAGGGTTCTTACCTCTCACCAAAATCTGACCAAATAAATGTCAGCTCACCATTTAAAGAGGGTTGTATAAGAACAGATGTTCTCATCTGAAGGCATCGTGGTTGCAAGGGGAACGTGTGGTACTGTGTGTGGTTTTGGGCACCTCAATACGAGACAGACATCAAGGGGCTGGAGTGGGTCCAGAGAAGAGCAACTGAGCTGCTGAAGGGCCTGGAGAACAAGCCTGGAGAAGTGGCTGAGAGAACTGGGGGTATTTAGGCTGAAGAAAAGACAGCTGAGGGGAGACCCCCTCGCTCTCCACAACCCTGAAAGGAGGTTGTAGAGAGGCAGGCACTGGTCTCTCCTCCCGAGTAAGCAGTGACAGAAGGAGAGTGAATGGCCTCAAGATGCACCAGGGGAGGTTTGAACTGGACGATAGGAAAACTATTTTCACTGAAAGTGTTGTCAGGCACTGGAATGGTCTGTCCAGGGAGCTGGCTGAGTCACCATCCCTGGATATGTTTAAAAGCCAGACAGATGTGGTGCTCGGGGATGTGGCTTAGAGGTGGACTGGGTAGAGTAGGGTTAATGGTTGGACTCAGTCATCTTAAAGGTCTTTTCCAACCCAAATGATTCTGTGAAAGTGTGTTTACCTCTCTGAGCTGAATGTTGTTTGTCTCTCATAGTGCCTGTTACTGTTAATGTATGGTGATACCTGGAGCTTTTCATAAATGCATTTATCACCCAAATTACCGTGTGAGAATGGGAAAAGGTCATCAGGGAACTTTGTTTTACCTGCAGAAGCATTCTGCTGGCAGTGGTATGATGGAGTGGCTAAATGAGACTTTGCTGTTCAGAGAGGAATGGAATCATGGAATGTTTGGGGTTGGAAGGGACCTTTAAAGCTCATCTAGTCCAACCCCCCCTTGCAGGGAGTAGGGACACCTGCAACTACAACAGGCTGCTCCGAGCCCTGTCCAGCCTGGCCTTGAACGTTCCCAGGGATGGGGCTTCTACCACAGCTCTGGGCAACCTGTGGCACTGTTTCACCATCCTCAGCATAAAATAGTTCTTCCTTATACCTAGTCTAAATCTACCCTCTTTTCATTTGAAAGCTAATTTAATGTTAAATGTCCAAGCTCTGAGGTTAGTCTGCTCTGAACTGCCATCTGGAAAAGGCAGGTTTGGTGCTTTGTATTGTCCTGGGGGGGGGGACACCTGTCTCCCATGACTGAGTGGTGTCCTAACTTTGGCATCAGTGACTTAATGTACGCAGCATGAAATCCTCCTTGACTGACAGTTCTAAATCATCATAGCCACATTTGAGAAGGGAACATTACAATTAAGGAAAGAAAAGCCAAAATAAATGCTAATTTGTAAATCTGGTCTGTCTGCTTTTGGGTATAGATGTAACAATTTAGTAAAACACATTCAAATAGAGTTTTAGGTTTATTTGTAGCTTTGTTTTTGATGATGAAATCGTTGTGGGTTATTTTCTGTGTGTCTGCAGCTCGGTTACATATTGTAATGTTTTCAAGTTGTTTGATCTGGGGTGAGAAGACCTTGGGATGTGCATGATGAGGTACCTCCAATTTCTGTTTTGCCTGGGTAGATATGCTGGCTTAAGAAAACATGATTGTGCTTCTATAAATCTTTGCTAATGGTTGAATATTTCCTGCGTAGGACAGGGTTACTGTTTGTTCCTCATCCATTTTTTTACCTATCATTATGCTCTATCACTTATCTGAAAATCGATGATAGTAACAAATGAAATAAATAAGTAAATACAGAGGTTCCGTAACTTTGAGGGTATTTTAAGCAAGAAAGGGTGGCCGGTTGGAGGTAATGCCTTAGATGGTATTGCTTTTGGTGCACATGAAGGAAAGCTAGCATCTTGCTGAAGAGTAGCCCAGCCAGTTCAAACGTTATGTATGCTTGATGGTGATGATGTGAATTTTCAGGTGGTTAGAATCAAATATAATTTCTATATAAAATAAAACATTTTTAAATGAGGGATTTTTTCAAGCTGAACTAAAAATACCTGGTTTCTGTTGCCCTGTTGGAATATCTGGGGGAACAAAAAGGTCATGAGGTGAGTTGTGTGAACAAGGGGAGAGCCCTGTGTTAGCAGCACTCTGTCATAATTTGTTTGTAACGAGGAGGAATTTCACTCCCATCTGTTTTTGTCATACACTTAATGCCTCATTGCTGTGCTCTTTACACACAGGAGATGCTTTTTGGGATCTTAATGCAGGCTGTGGTGTTTCCCTGCTTCAGTGGTCTGCACACATCTCCTCTCCACTTTAGGTGTTGGTTTTTTCCCCTGGTCCCAATTTTACTTTTTAAATTCAGTTTTCATTCTCATTCTTTTTACGTAGTCAGTCATAGTCCTTCCATCTCTTCTGTTAAAGTATTTCCCAAGTACCAGCCTTAGAACCTCAGATTTTTTTCTAAGAATATCCATTCTTGCTTCTTCATTACAAATGAAGGGGACCAGCTGACTTCACCACTGGTTTTTCTGCTGTGAAGAAAGCTGGGGTTATCACAGACCTCTTGAGTAATGAAAAGAACTCTGGCATGTATCTGGAAAATTCCACTCCTTCTTGAAGCACCTGGATTTCTTTCAAAGCTCCACAAAGTCCCCATTCTTATGAGCTCACAGCCTAGCAATTTGGTAGCAAACCCCACGGTGTCAGGAAGGTAGCCTGTCACCAGCTCAGCAGTTGTTATCCATCCATGGTAAACCAGCTTGGCTACTCACACGTTCCCATGTCGCTGGTATTTATAGAAGAGTCACAAAAATGAGAAGAGGGCTGGAGCACCTCTCCTATGGGGCAGGCTGAGAGAGCTGGGGTTGTTCAGCCTGGAGAAGAGGAGGCTTTGGGGGGACCTTCTAGTGACCTTCCAGTAGCTGAAAGCAGGGGAGGGTCTGTTCACAAGGGTTTGTAGTGACAGGACAAGGGGTAATGGCTTTAAGCTAGAAAAGGGCAGATTTAGCTTTGACGTTAGGAGAAAGTTCTTTAAGATGAGGGGGATAGACCACTGGAACAGGCTGCCCAGAGAGGGGGTGGAGGCCCCATCCCTGGAGACATCTCTGAGCAGCCTGACCTAGTGGGAGATGTCCCTGCTTATTGCAGAGGGCTGGGCTAGCTGACCTTTAGAGGCCCCTTCCAGCCCAATACCATCTATGATTCTACAATCTAGTGACTAGGAAATAAAGCCACACACGTGCAATCATCTTGCTCGCCTTGTACCGCCCATTTCCCTGGGGTAAACCATGCAGAGCACAGACTGGTGACCCCAAGAATAAAAGGTACAAAGAGCAGAGTTGCCACAAAGGATCCTCACAGACTGGGCTCCTCCACTTGCAAGCCACCTGCATCAACTCAGTATCCCTGTCGTTAAATTCCGCAACCGGCACGGACGCAGCAAGCTTCCTGTTCTACCAACCACGCAGCGAGTTCAGGCACTTCACCATGCAATCCATCATCTAGAGGTGTGCTACAGCAAAGCCTGATTCTGAGGACAGAGCTCTCCAGCCATGTGTGGTATGTTCACAGCAGTCTGGACTCTCTTTCAAGGGGTTTCATTCAACTGCTGGTGACTACGGAGTCATTGCAAAATTGCCACGAGTTATAAACATAAGCACACGTGTTAGGACAAGCACGGATGTGCCTCGTGGCCTTTCAGCACTGATGTTGTGAACATCTGCCCCAATTCACTGCATTTTACACTGCCTCCTTCCTGGGAGTCATCCCTGTCACAGGGATTCTGACTTTTTTTTTTTAGTGTGAACATTTTCACGATCCTGTGTATTCATTAATGACCAAAGAGAAGCGCTGCCTTTGAAATGATTTTTTCTCTTCAAAGGAAACACGCAGCCATCAAGAAGATGAAAAGGCTCCCAGAAGGACAAGGAAAGTAAAAATAGCAGTATCTCCCATCACATACCCCGAAGGAGGAGACAGACAGCAATTGGAGAGCCCAGACTGGGAAATAATTACAGTAACATACATGCAACTTCTTCAGGGGACTAATACTTTACCTATATGCAATCCTATGGACCAGAAGAAAGAGCACGTTATTTTATTGCTACAAATTCCAATTTTAACTAGTTAGGAAGAGTTAAAATGAGCTTCTCTTCCAGATAATGAATCACCAAAAAGCAAGCAGAACTGCTGCATTCCTCTCCAGCCCAAGATGATCTTCAACAAGAAGGTATCCACTACAAGGAGAACACATATTTCAGCTTGCATACCTGATTCCCTGAAATCTGTAACACAGTATCAAGAATTTATAAAAGCCAGCCAAAACTGGCTTTTGCATCAGGAGAAATTAGGTCCCTAAATCCCTCAACACTTGAGAAATCTTAAGGAAACTTTTTCACCCGAAAATGACGACATTTTGCTGGTGTGATATTCCAAACAAACAAAAAAAACCAACCCAAAATTCAGTGCTCCAAACCTTCTGCTATGATTTTTTAACAGCCATTTATAGAAAAAAAAAAAAAGAAGTCTGATTTATAGAAAGAAGAAAAGTCTGTGTTTGTCTGTTTTGTTCTTTTTCCTCGCAAAAATACAGGAAAACAGGTTTGCTTTTCTTCTGGGGGGATGGAGGGAGCAAAGGTAGACAGGGCAGCTATTTTTAGTACTGAGCCTTCTCTCGTTTTTCTTGAAGGACACAGGAATCAGGAGTGATTTGGGAGCTTTCACCAACACATTCCAGTTAAATGAGCATTGTGAAACCAGTAAGAGTAACCTTGTAACTCTTCCTCCTATTGCTCAAATTTCAGCCAGTCATTATTACAACCCCTAGCAAACACATTTCTTGGCATTTTTACCAGTAAAAAAAAAAAGGGGGGGGGGGGCAAACAAAAAATGGTTTTGTACCAGAATCAAAATCTCTGCCTACTAAACAAGCTCAACAGGTGGCCAAAAGAACACAACGTTGTCATCAGTCACCTTCCAATTGAGATTCCACACGCGTCTCCAACAGCAGAGCAAAAATAATTAGACCATTTCTAGTACCAGCAAACATAAGGACGTGTTCTTTACCATATTCATCTGCATTCTTATATGAAGTACTACCTGGTTTTAGGGCTGATTTTAGTGACAACATCTTAGAAAAGCTGACACGATGTGCCCCTTACTAAAACCAGTATTAAGGTGACTCCAGTTTTAGAAGACTAAAGGACCAGACTACGTGGAACAGTCTGTGATTATTTACAAAGTGCCATTCATGCAGATACCTGCGTGTCAACTGAAGCATTTAATCAGGTCATACAGAGCAGTTTGAGGTTCTAATCCTAACTAAACTTCTTTGAAAAATCCAGGTTTTATGGATTTAATTTCTTTTCACCAGAGCTGCTCATTACCAAAGCTGGCAGCACGTGCTTTAAAAATCCGAACCAGTGCAGAAGCACAGTTAAGCATCAGTGTTTCCTAAAGCCAAAAAAACCCCTAATTGTAGAAAAAAAAAAGATGCAAAAATTACCATTTAAGTCAATATTTGCTTGGAATTATATCTGCTTACTTCACTGACAAAGTAAGTACCCTTTTACCCTTTATGCATCTGGAAAAAAAAAAAGGACAATTCTGTCACTGGAATCACGCTCCGTTTCTGTTACAGAATCTCTTAGTGATGGTAACAAGCCAGGGAGAAAACAGCTTGCCTTCCAAATCACAGATTCATAGCACATGGTTGGCATGTGTAAGAATATTTCTTCTTCATTTTGCATATTTGACATCAAAACTATTAGTAAATGAACAAGAAAATTGACCTAGATATTATTTTTTTTAATTAAAAAAAAAGCCAACTCTCATTAGAAGTTGACATGCTATAAAAATGATATCATCCAAAGGTGATTTTGCACAGAAGAGGCCCCTGGCAGCAGATGCAGTGCAGTTTTACTACGTGTGTAGGCTAAGACTCTATTGTTCAAAGGCTGTGCTTCCATCACACCAGGCGTGACTCCTGCGTGAGTGACCGGGACGCACGAGGCAGAATCCTTCAGTTTTCTGCATATTTCTATAAAGATTCTGGGGTTTTTTTTCCAAATTCAGAATTGTTAATAATAAAATTATGGCAAAGAGAGGTGTGACAGGGTCAGGATAGATCACTTACTCTATCCCATAGCCCAGTGCAGGATGGATTTAACCAGTTCCTGGCAGATGTTACCCTAATCTAGCATTTTTAGCTATGAAAACTACACACCTCTGCAAACACCACCCAGGGTTTCTCTGTAATGAATGAAATAAATATTCTAGTGCCTAATCTTACCTCGCCGTGTTATAACTTTATTATTTCTTGTCCCAGTTGCAACTAAAGAGAAGCACATTTCCCCTTTGCACCTATCCTGCAGGTATCCACGGACCCCGAATATCCTCAGTTCCAGTTGTTGGTTTTTTCCTTCTCTGGGCTGAGCAATAAAATCATTACCATAGAAACTGCATTACAGGTGTTCAAAGTATGCATAGTCCTGATCTTGACACTAACTTCTCAACTAAATCCCATAGACCAGTTTGTCTTCACGCAGCGAAGAAGCAAACCCTGTCTCGTTAATGTGACCCCCTGGCACCGTGGCTGGGTGGGTACAGAAGCTACCTGGGCACGTTATGCACGTGTGCAAGACCATCTTTTAGTCCCATTTGTCTCCCTATCGGATGTGCAAGGTGGCTCAGGTCTTCTAAGGTATAAAAAGCCCTGGTCTTCTCAGTGACATTCACTTGCCACACTGCTGCTGATTCTACTTTATGCCTGTGACATTGATTGGGGTTTTGGGGGGAGGGGGAATGAAGCCATGGATGCAAGTTCCCTTCAACAATCAGTACCTGGCACTAATCTTGCCAGGGCTGCCCCAGGGAGGCTTATCCCCAGCTGCTCAATCTGGTAGCAACAACAAAGCTGTGCAAGGAAAAAAAAAAAACCACTACAGCAAGTCAGTCACAGTATCACTGCCTCCAGAGCCATGCCGGGGAACTGCTGTGTTGCCTTGTGGTCACAGAAGGGCAGTTATGTCACAGTTCAAATTAAGAAAAAAACAAAAGAAAAATCCCAAATCAAAATCTATAAATGACTCTAAAATAACAGTCTGGATTTGTACGTACATCCCAGGTATTACAGCAGACTGAAATGTATGAGTAAATCATAGGAAACTATAAGCTGTTATTTGGATCTAACAGTTAAAAACCAGTAAGCAGAGATGGTTCTGACTTAGGTAAAAGTGTCACTGCTATTCCAGAAGAGTTTTGAAAAACCTCATCTAAATTACCATAAACAGCTCTTGCCACTGATGTCAGAGAAAGAGGAATTCAGACCAGAAGAGGGGCAGCAAAATACCAGTAAGATGAGCAGGGAATAGAAAAGCCATTTTACAGGGGGATCTTATTTGATCCAGTTAAATGGCCACACTCCATAAATACCCTAACAGGATGACACCGTAGGAGGGAACTATTTCAACTACAATTCAAAGTCGTCACAAAGAACGACTGAGTTGAGTATTTTCAATGTTAAAGAGGAGCTTGCCAGCATAATCGTTAAGGACACTATCAAAAGAGAGGTTCTTCCCATGACAGATTAAGTGTAGTTTGAAGCTGAATACTCACAGCCACATCTCACGAGCTTGGGTCGAACAGATCTTTGAATAACTTGATAGCTGCTACAGAAGTTCTCAGTGCTACCTGTCCTGCTGTTAAATGTGGATGATCTCTCATCACCAAAGTCACGGCCGAAGACTCTTTAAGGAAGTTAGTTCTGTAAAGCCTCTGGTGGTATTGATACTTACCATGCTAATACTTGGATTTTATTTCTAGGGATGATTTTGCCACATTAGTGAAGGCATAGCCTGTCTATATCCCTAAAATATATGCTACTATATCCTACCCTAAAAAAAGACACACACTTAATGGAAGTGCAGCTGAAAGTGACAAAAACACTGTAGCAAGTCCCTCCATTTCCACGATCTGGAGGAAGTTCAGCTGGCTGGGGGAAAATGCCATCTGTTGCACTGAACTTCTCCCCCGAGCTCTCTAAACTAGGAGAGCACTGCTGCCTTCTACTGAACTTGCAGACCAACATATTATTCTCCAACAGCCACCTCATAGCTCCCCTTCCAGTATCACATCGAGCTCAATGCACCAAGTTCCTCTCTTTTCCTTCAGGTTCCCTCCAATCTTTCTATTTCTACCCTTGAAAAGTAAACTGCAAATAGCAGAGAGCACCCTCTGCCTTTAACCACTAAAAACTCAGTACTACACGATCCCTTTCAAGGTTGTTTTTTTAAAGAGTACCCCTGTGCTTTTATTAAATAGGACACAAAACACTGCCATTGTACCACCCTTTCCAGCATAGGCTCACTCAACTTCCAGTTCACGGCCTTTGCTACAGGTTAGCGTAGTGATCCCACTGCACTGACTCGATTTGCTTGTTTCTGGAGGCTTTTAGCAGAATACAATTGTAAATCACAGAATGGGAGGGGTTGGGAGGGACCCTGGAGTCCAACCCCTCTGCCAGAGCAGGATAAATAGAGATGAACTGAAAGAGCCTTTCGCTGATTGTCAGCCTCCTCCTTTCCAGAATTCTTCAGCCAAGAAGGCAGCTCTACTTTTTCACTGTACTTCACAGAACACGCGTAAGGACAGATGATAACACTAACTATTAAGATTTATTTTCCAAAATTCATGCTCCCATTCTGCTCTGGTAACTTTAGCAAGAGTTTATAGAAGACACAAACAGAAATCAGTTTCAGAACCTAGCTAGAAGCAAACCTAAGGCTGGCAATGCAAAAAGCAACTCTTAGCTGCTTCTTCACTTCCACTGATCGATTATTTCTTAAACCTAATCACTTTTAAAACTACTTTTTAAAAAAACAAACCAAACCTTTATAATGTGCCAAAGGGGAAAAAAAAAAAGTCCTCTCAGCCTTGCACAGTTGACCTACATTCCCCACACTAACCACACCCTTCCAGGTGAGGAAGGCTGGTAGTTGTGTAAGTCTCCAACTAAAGATAGCGCTGTCTAAAGGAAAATACCACATCATCAGAGACCATTCTCTCAGCTACGTGTTGACATTAAACTACAACTCTGATTAGAAAAATAACAAATATTTGTTCCATTTTCTGCAGAATTCGACTTCAGAGACATAGAAGCATCTCACATTAGCTTCTACCTTTACTCATGAAGCAATCCCACCTTCAAGTGCTCCTCTTAAAGGAAATCTTTAGAATTTTCCAATAACCACTCTCTCCCAAAACATTTTAACTGAAGCTAAAGATCTTAAAAGTTGGCTCACATGAGAAACTTCTCACCACCTGTCATGCTTTCCACCCTACAGTGAAAGTTAATTCAGAAAAGACATTTGCATTTTCTAATGTTATTCTAATACTCATAATAGTCTAATATCCTAATATAATATTCTATTAGTCTAATATTTTAATATATTATTCT
>JANIJG010014884.1:8485-32631 GCA_024611175.1 Megaceryle torquata
GCCACCTGGGCACATTGCTGACTCATTTTCAGCCTTTAATCAACCAGTACTCCCAGGTCCCTCTCTGCCAGGCTGCTCTCCAGCCACTTATCCCCCATCACACCTGACATTCTACTGAAGTATCTAAATGATGAATATTGTTGCTGATGGCTTTAAATGATGAAACACCTTCAGAGAGTGATTCAGTTCATCTTCAGTCTCTGCTCTTCTCTCCTGATTCCTAAGAGAGCCTATGACAGGTATTCTTTTATCTCAACTGCTTTCAGTTTAAGATGAATTTTGACAACACCCAGAAAAAAACTGGCTTACTGTTACAGCTACTCTTCTGGTTTGGACAATTTGTATCACTATTCTGTTACCCAGTCTCATTCAATTGGTTTAACCATCTCCAAATTTTAAGTGAAGTAGCATATGAAGATGTTAGCTCTTGGTGATATGTGTGACCTAGAATTCAACAGAACGCATATCATCTGTATCTTTCACTACAAATGTAGCATGTTATGCGAACTGAATGCAAAAGCTGCCTTGCCATTCTGATCACAAAGATGGGTTACAAAGCACCTCTGACTTAAAGCTTTTCTAAAGTATGTATTATTGGGAGATAAAATGTCTTGCAAGAGATGACAGCCTGAAGGACAATGTAGCTCTCCACAGGAGTATCTCAAAACATAAAATATTCCTTAGAATTCCCTAGTCTAATTATGCTTCTGAAAACTTTGTAGTTTTGAGGTATTTACTGAAGAGTTTTAAGAAAATAAATAGCAATAGATTTTAAAGTATTTAAGTTCATCATCTCTCACTACACTGATAAAGAAATGGGCTAACTTACAGAAAACCTGCTAACTTACAGACAGAATCTGAAGTGGACTGTACAGCTTCTCCAGGTATCTCTCAAAGGCAAACAAAAGCAGGTACATCTATTTTATTTCAATTATTTATTTGGTTTTACTTTCATTTTTTGTAAAACAGATACCATCTAATTGGAAGTCAGTTTAGACTCTTCTGTCTCCTTCTGTGCTTGCTACTGGTGACAGATCATTGAGTGCTTCCCATGCTCTCACCTGCTAAAGAATAACGTTTAGTAGGAGGAGAATGTGAGATAAAGTAAGTGCAATATAACTGTCATCAATTAGAGCCTAAAATAAGTAAGCAAGCAGTATCTCTAGAACACTCAACCTTTCAAACTCAACCTGTTTAAGACAACTCCTTATCACCAGGCTTGTACACAGATGTGCAAAACTAGCTATGTTACCGGACAGGTATTTTTATGTTTACCTGACATACACTCTACAATGATTGTGGAACACTGAATTTAATAAAATACCTAATAAAACTTCATCTTACCCTTGACTTGGCTATGCCTTTGATCATTACCAAAGGGATTATACATTTTTGTGGGTTTAGGTTTTGTTGGGGGTTTTTTTGTCTTCTTTTTTTTTTTTTCCCCTAACTGAAAGTGTTTATACTTTATTCACTGTATTTCCATCAAAGTAGTATCCTTGTGTAGCAAGCCTAAACAAAATTCAGTTAAATACAGCAACTCTGTTTTGACACAATAGCAGAGTATAAGCAGTGAATTAGCTAATCAAATGTCCGTCTATTTTTGCAGTGTTCAGCTTTAAAAGAGGGTAGATATTTTGCGATATTTTATTAGAAATGAAGTTAGACATTTGATTAAAATAACTTATGGGTACAGCTAATCCTAACCATAGAATTCCACTTATGTTTGATGGAAAATAAAATCTAACCAGAAAAACCTGTTAGTAGTCACTGTAGGTATCAGCTATGTTAGAGTATACTCAAAGCCATGAATCATGAATTGAGACATTGATATACCTTAAATATGTGCTTTATTCAGGTAGTAATTTTCTTTCCATCATTAAAATGAGTAGTTGGGTTTCTGATATGCTTAAGTGTTGGGGTTTTTTTCTGAAAAACATTCATCCAACATGCTAGTACTGCATTAATTTTAGAAAAGCAGTCTTACATTAAGAATTCATAATAATGTTCATTTCATGCAGATGTTCTGGTTCAAGTGAAAACAGAACTAATTCTGTTCATGATTTTACTTTTCAGTTCAGTACTTCTAACCAACTATACTGAAGTTAGCAGCCTGTTTTCACAGACATGCTGCAATTTTATTTCATGTCTGCTGCTGGCAGTGATAACACCCTGTGTTTAGAGTTACTACCAAGGATTGGTGTGCAGACCAAGGCCACTGATGGATCTTGTGTACCACATTGTGGGGTGCAGGAAAGTGAAAGGCTGCACCTGCAGGGAGAAGTGGACAGGACAGGTGACCCCAAACTGACCAACGAGCTATTCCATCCCATATACATCATATTTGGTATAAAGCAGAGGGATCTGAAGGGTCTATAGGCTTTTTCCTGGGCTCTTCTCCCCTCTTGGACTTCTTTGCCAGCTTTGCTTGGCTTGGCTCAGGTCCTCTTTCAGTTCCTTCCTCAGAGCATCCAAGGAGGACTCTGTCTGTTCTGCCAGGTGTGTTCCTGAATGTGGTACAAGAATCCAGCTCCTGAACACAGCTCCCGTCTGCTGCGGGGCCTGGTCTGGGACCCTCTGGTGCCTGCTACAACATCAGTGGTGACGGTGATGTAATTACCATCGGGGGGCTGGGTTTGATACTGGTTTTGTATATATTTTTCCATATTCTATTTTATTATTATTATCATTAAAGCTGTTCTAGTTTCCTTTTCTAATCGCTCAGTCTCTCTCCCTTATTCCTTTTCTCTTCCCCTTTTGGGAGGGAGGGGGGTTAACAGAGAGCATCTGTTATAGGTCTAAGGGGCCACAGGTCTAAGGGGCCACCCTGACCCTAAGCCGTGACAGCAGATCATGTCATTATTCAACAACAGTCTTTAAGAAGATTAAGAAACACCATTATTTGTGTTGAGAAGCAGTGGATAACAGAAAAGATGCAGTTAGCAATACCTGTGAGCTATGGAAGGATTTTAAAAGCTAAGTACATGGAATAAATAGAAGGACATTTTATTCTGAATGACAGCAGAAATTCAGATGAGACATCAAGTTATCATCCTAAAGAACAGTGATACTTTTGTCATAACTACTTTTAAAAATAACTCTAGCAAGTATCTTTTATTTAATAGCTCTGCACTATTCATCTTCCCTTCAGTGAGTGAGTGATGACCCTTGCAACTGTAGTAATTAAATTTTTTAGTTGCAATAAGGGCCTCTAACAGTCTCAAAAGGAGAATTACAAATTAGAACCCTGACAGCCCGGCCCTCTGAAAGGAAAAATTCAATTTCCCCTTGGCTTTTTAATTCCAATTCAATCTTGGCAGATACAGTCAGGTATGAAAAAATAAGTATCACATAATCATGGATTTTATGCTGGTAATCTGAATGTGCATTTTCTATTACTTAATCACAGTGATATAAATATATTATATGCTGCAAGTTCATAAGTTTTCCGTATAGTGAGAGAAGAAGCAACTGAATATTTATTACAGACTAGGTAGTAACAATGATGCAATAAAAATGAAGTGGAAGGACATGAATAAGACCAGTAGGTGAAACACAGCCTAGTGGGAGATTCTTTCAGCTCTCACCACAATGTACCATACTGGAATGTTCCCTAACAAGCTGTACATAAACTGTGTCCGATTCAATTCTGTGCAGAGAAGAAAGTAGCTCGCAAAACCACCTAAAAGGCTAGTGTTTACTAGGACTAGTGGAGATGTCTTAACTTTTTATCCAAGGTGTAGTACAGGTGAGATCACAGCTGTACCCATTCACCATTCAGACTTCTGCTGAGAGCTTCTCAGCTCACCGCTACATGTGCACTCAAGACTCTTCTTAAGCTGCATTTTGAATGCCAGAATTAGAAACTCTGTGCTGCGATAAAAAATACAAACATTTTGAGGCATGGCTCATGTTGAAGAGAACTTTCTTTATTCAGTTCTCATAATCCTGTCCTACCTCAACATTTTAATCACCATTTGTTAGTTATTATTATAATTTCTTAAAACAATGTACATTAAAAGAAACCAATAAATTCAGCTTTGCTTAGAGACTCCTATATTAAGTCTACCCTCAACTGCCTTATTAAGCTAAGTAACAGTAATACACAATTAAATAATAATTTGATAATGACTTCTGATGAAGTGAAATTATAATTAATCAAGTTTAAAGTATTGACCTTGAGAGATAATAAACCATGCTAATTAAAACTAGAAGTTAATATATTATACCACAGATTTTCAAAACACTGAAGGCTTTAGGGAGGTGTGACTTTACTTCTTTCCTCAGTGACATGGGCTTGGTTCACCTTTCTTTTTTTCCTTTAAGGTGTAGACAAATATATTCTCAAAAATTCAGATGTAGCAGTTAAAGAAATTATTGCTGGAAGTGAGTTCCTAGTTTGTATTGAAATGGACTGGAAATATTAATGCTGTCTTGCATGTGAACTATGAAATCCTCCAGTTAAAAGACAGCATCAAATAACATATGGTGCCTTGAAAAGCTTTTCTTCTAGATTTGAGACAGAATGATTCACATAACTTTATCTTGGTGACGTTCATGCTCTTACCAAGGTCAACGCATATTGACTACCATGACCCATATTGAAACTGACAATTAGTTAAAAGACTAAGAATTTAAAAATATAATTTAAAATTAATTACATGTATGTTCAGATGAGTTTCTCCCTCCTATGTTTGTAAAGCATGTAAAAGAGCATGGTGAGCAGGTTGACGGAGGTGATTCTCCCACTCTACTTTGCTCTCATGAGAGCCCACCTGGATTACTTTGTTCAGCTCTAAGGCCTCCAACATAATAAAGACATGGACCTGTAGGAGCCGATCCAGAGGAGGGCAATGAAGATAGCCAGGAGACAGGAGCACCTCCTCTATGAGGACAGGCTGAGAGAGCTGGAAAACTTCAGCCTGAACAAGAGAAGGCTCTGGGGAGACCTTATTATGGCCTTCCAGTATGTAAAGGGGGCCTACAGAAAACATGAGGAAGGATTCTTTAACAAGGATTGTACTGATAGGATGAGAAGTAATGGTTTTAAACTGAAAGAGGGTAGATTTAGATTAAATATTAGGAATAAAACCTTTGTTGTGAGGGTGGTGAGGAACTGGAACATCTTGCCCAGAGATGTTGTGGATGTCCCCTCCCTGGAAGTGTTCAGGATCAGGTTGGATGGGGCTTTGTCAGCCTGGTCTAGTGAAAGATGTCCCTGCACATGGCGGGAGGTTGGAACTAAATGATCTTTAATGTTCCTTCCAACCCATGCCATTCTATGATTCTCTTTAATGATTAAAGGTCCTATTCAAGGTGTTAATACTATGCTATAGCAGTATTTTAATTTATGGCAGAGGGTAAGCAATAGGTTCCATGACAGATTGGTGCTATGAAATTCTGTGAGAATAAACACCAGAATGAGAGACAATTTTTCATCTGAGCTATATTTTTTAAAATTGCATCAAGTGACATTACAAAGTTTCCTTTCATTTAAAATAACATTACTCTACTTACTACAGAATGGTGGTCATATGGGTATTTGTCGTGAAAATCTATAGATTGCTGGTATTGCAAGTATATTTTTATTTATTATTAAAGATTTTTTAAGGAACATTCATCAGGAGATATCACCCTACAGCTCACCTTGAAAAATAGTTTGTTCTGTGAATAGTCCTATCAATATCAAATAAACTTAATAATCAGTATTCTTTTTGTAGAACAGAACACAGTCCAGGTTCCCCATTGTTGTACAACAACATACAGCCACTGGATTTAGTAGAATTGCATTGATTTAGACCATCTGAAGATCTGGCACATAAATCATGCAAAAATGATATTCCAGTACACTGGGAAATCAGTAGGCCTGTTTGGAAAGTAAATATCATCTGGAAATTCTGGAACTGATCCTATAAAGCTTAAGCATAATAATTATTATTGATGATATAATACTTCTCTCTTTCCAACAGTGAATAAGGGTGGCAGAATATAAGAATAGATTTCTGGGATTAACTTTCTTATGCATAAAACACATTTCCCCAGTTCTGATGGAGGCTTTTTGCCAATGCTTTATTAAGTGCTGATGTAGGAAAACAAAAATAGCTTTCCACAAGATATACTGAGAGACCAGTCTAACAATAAATCTCATTTCTTTGTGACCCAGATAATTATATTACTAAGCCTTTGTATTACTGGTAGTATGGGTATTGGGTCCTGAACACAGATCCCCTTTCCATTTGCATTTATAATGCAACTAGGAAGGCATCTTGGAAGAACATTCGCTTTGACTTATAGAAGTGAAATTGTTTAGACTGCAGGGATAGTCAGTTGGAAAGTGTCTTGAAGCAAAATTTCAGCATTACATGGTCTGCTTAAATGCTTTCACCTTTCAAATAAATATATACTCCAATTCAGATAAAGAACAAGAGATCATCCACCTCTTTATATTGTCTTTGCCCTATTTCAGTTGTAATTCTGACCTTCTCAGAAAGAATAGGACAAGGAAATTCATTGGTGAGTCTAGGACATTGTTCTTCAGTCTCTGTAAGATATAAATGTTGCTTCAGAAGTGGATGAACTTTATTTCCATAGATAAAATGAAATAGAACCAATTTTATACAGAAAAAAAATATGTACTTAAGTTAAAGCAATGTTGAAGCTACTTTAAATTCTGATTTGAGGGCAAACCCGCCCTTGCTTTTACTTCATGGATAAATTTCTGGTCAGCACCCTATTGAAGAAATGCTTGTTATTGGGTAATCAAAATAA
This sequence comes from Megaceryle torquata, assembly GCA_024611175.1. Taxonomy (NCBI): domain Eukaryota; kingdom Metazoa; phylum Chordata; class Aves; order Coraciiformes; family Cerylidae; genus Megaceryle; species Megaceryle torquata. The sequence goes on from JANIJG010014884.1 coordinate 15,254, forward strand.
CAGCATAACGACTTTAGTTCCTTTTATTTAGAAGGCTAGTTTATATGTTATCCATGCATTTCAAGGTCTCAATTGAAGATTTTTGTTCAACTGTACCTTTTGATGAAATGATATGTGTTTATTTTCCATATACTAACTTTACTATAACAGTATTTTAGCACTGGTCTATACATCAGCTTTATGAAAAATTATATATGCATATATGCATAAACATATATGTGTGTGTTTGACCGTTTTGAGGTAAGGATCCTATTACTGCTTGGAGTGCCGTGACTAACTGCATGTGAATAAGAACAATTTTATTTTGAACGCTCTGGGGCATAGTGGCTTTTGGCTCAGTTCTGCAGAGCTGTGTGGAGTGCTGAGCATCTACCGTGTTCACTGCCTTCAGTGGCTTTCACTGAGGGCCATTGAGTACCTGCTAGGATTCACTCCTATATGCTCAAGGACATTTAGAGGACTGCATAAACTCCAGATGAATGAGTCATGTTATATTCATTAGCATCATTTGTAAAGCAAGGCATTCAGATGATCATGTCAAAAATCCCAACCTTCTTGTTGTCTCTTACACTTTAGTTTGCCTGGTTTTCATGGAATGAAGTGCCTCATAATTACAATCTCTGTATTAATCTATATTAATATATTCACACTGGATTTCTATGATTAGTGTTTATATATATATATAATACAAATATGGAAACACATTCCATGTGCAAAAAATAGTCAGATGAAAAGTGTAGAAGCTGCAGTTCTGCACAAATGACTCTGATCACTTAATGACTCATAATGGCTTACTGAGAATCTGAGGCGTGAAGTGATGAAGTACAGCTTGTTGACAGCCACCCACATATGACAGCCTGTACAGTAATCCAGTGATACAGCAATAATATTATGTCACAAGATTTTAAAAACTTTTGACTGAGTCAAAGTGAAGTTTGGACATATGACAGAAAATCCAACTTGCAAAATCCTCTTCCTTCATGAGATCCATCTTAATTAACAATTGAAAATGAGCATGTAGTTTCTTCTGGAAATGGGCTTGTGGTTTGCTGCTTACTGGGCAATTGGCCAGATCAGAAAACTTGCACATTATTTGCTATAGCTCAATGCACATTACCAGTTTCAGGCAAAACCATTACAGGAAGTTTCCACACAGTGAGTGACCTCAGAACCCAGAGTGAATGGACACTGTCCTATAAAAGGATGGTCTTACATCTTCTGTATGTTCTCTGGCTTGCCTATAAACAATTTGCCTAATTTGAAGTCCTATCTAACTTTAACCAAGTGATAAAATAAGAAGGTGCTCTCATGACACACAGTGAGACACAGTATTTTCCTTTCCTAGCTCAGTAGCAGCAAGTAAGTAGTGTCATTGATACAAAAACATCATCCTTCACATTTGTGCTTTTAGGAAACTATTTCTGTATATTCTTGTAAAAAAAATGCAAGCAGTATAATTCTGTGGAAAGTATCCTTCTATATATAAAGCTGCTTATTTAGGAAGAGTCAACTCAGTATTTAGGAATTTTTACATAACTCCCCCTTCTCCATTTTCCTCAGTATTTGCTTAGCACTCCTAGGCAATTACAGGTATTCAGAAACGTATCGACAGAAATGGAAGTGGAAAAAAAAAATAGGAACATGGTTTCAAATGCATTCTCTCCTGGAGCTTCCACTACATCCCAAAATTATTCTAGCAGTTCTCATCCCAGACTGTTAGCCTTATGTTCATATCAGGGATATTCTTAATCTCATGACTTTTTTTTATGCATGTAACTTTTCTTATTGGATATGGAAATATTTTTGTTTGTTTGTTTATTTGTTCTTTATAAAGATAGAGAATTTTAACTAGAATGAAATCCAGATGTAACTATCAATTATATGTGTTTTGAAAACATTTTTCAGAAAGCACGTCTGATAGAGAAATGAGAATTTAAATCTTTATACAAAATAACTATTTAAATTACATACATATAAGTATGAGGACATAATAAAAGCTGATGATTCTACAAGAAATTTATTGGTTTTGCAGGCACTGGGAAAGTTTATTTTTTAACATAGAACTACACCACAGCTCAGAGCAAGGAATATAATTTGCTAGCAGATTGTTCTGTCCTTTTGTCCTGTACCTGACTGGAAAATAATGCAGAGGGTATAAGCTGAAAAGTTTTGGATTATTAAAATCTCCTTTCCAATGAGGCGGAGGAAGTGATTGGTTGGCTAGTGAATTGGACTGTGAAGAAGTACATAATGATGGTTTGAGATCAAAAATCACCTCTGTGGTCTCTGTTCAAGTGTTGTCATAATCATTTAAATATGAAGTATGAAGTGTAATGAAACACAAGGAAAGTCTAATTGACATCAATTTTATTAGGAACTTTGTACTAACAGGCAGCTGAAATTTCATCCATAACCACAGTGCAATTTGATAGGCATGAAATGGAGTCAGAACAAACTGTATCTAGAGTTCAAAATTATATATATTCTAGTCAAGTAATAAGATAACCAAAGGAACTTTATTTATTTGATTTTTTATTAGAAGAGCTTCTGGCGCTAGACAGTATTGCATTAATAACAGGTTTGATTCTTTGTTGCTTTTGAATACATGTTTCTACTGTACTGTGACTTGGAGAAGCAGAAGCAATATATTATGGAATGAATGGAATGGAACATCACACTCCATGTTCATTTGTATACACATCCAGAATAGTTACTCACTAAAAAACTTAATATGACTGAAGAACAATGCCTACAGTATAGTCACTACTCTGCACACAGCATTTTAGTTCATAGACTGATAGTACTCGTTTGTTTATTTAAAAGTATGTCATTAAAGTAAAAAGAAAAACTATGAAACTATATTGCATAAAAAGTGCTAGGTTATCTGCAGAAGACAATGACATACTATGACTTTTCCTGCAACAATACAATATCATTATGCTTTGTTCTTTTGTAATAGTCATCACTAGAAAATCACAAGTGATTTTCCTCCTGTAGTACTATTTGCAAATATATTCCCCTCTATGCTTCTTATTTGATCAGGACTATGGACAGATGGATTTCCAGTACTGCCTGACTCAAGTCTGCTTCTTCACTGCAGAAAGGTCTCTATTTTCCATATGACTTTCACAGCATGACAAAACAGTGATTGTTGTACCAATGCATTTGTTACATAATAAATATCCTCTCAACTTTTGGATGACAGTGCTGGTTTTGAACTTCTCATCATGTTTCTCTACAAGCTAAAAAATTTCTCTACAATCTTTTACCTTAACATTATTTTCTTATTCTGCCCCATCTTGATAGCAGCAGGACATTCACTAACTGAAAACTTTCACTAAATGTTTATGCATATAGACATGTGAGGGGAGATAAAATCTTGTTAGAACATTACTTTTGTCATCTATTACTTGCCTATGCAAATACATGCAAAGGATTGTTTTAAACACTTTTGGACAAATACAAACTGATTTTCACAGGTCACCAAAAGTATCTGCCATATTTCAGATTTCTAGCAGTTACAACACAGCTCAGATGCTGCAACACTTAAAAAGTAGGATGCAAATATCATGTTAAACTGTCAGTAATGTATTTTATTTATATTGTACAGTTTTACTAATAGTTGAACCATTTTTATTCAAACATTTCAAGAACATCAGTTGTGCCTGGTTAAATGAAAAATTTGACACAAACTGCTCTGAAAAACACTTCTGATTTCTCAGCCTTTAAAGCAACCATTTAAACAGAAAGCTATTTGCACTGTTAAATGTGGGTAGAATTCTAGACTGCATATGCAAAAGGTTTTTTATTATTTTTGACTTGTGCAAATAGGAGCTGTCTGATCTCATAGCACAGAGCAACAAGGAAGTAAGAATGGTTTGTATCAGCTGTAGGAAGCAGCTAATTACCTATATCAGCATCACAACTGTAGCTGCTTGCTAAGGATGAGAAATGAAGTACCTCCCTTTATACAAGAGTTCATTCAGTACTATTTCATGCACAATTACATTCCTCTATAATTACTGAAATAACTGAGGGAAAAAAAAAAAACAACAAACCACCAAAGAAACCCCCCAAAAAACCCCAACCAACCAACCAAAACAAAACCAAAAAAACCCCAACAACAAAGCTATTATTTTCTTGAAATTATATAAGTACCAAACATTGCTGTCTGTGTAGTAGAAAAAAATCAAAGGCCAAAAAGTATTAAAGAGTACATAGTAGCAAACCATGCAAGTATTTGGATTGCAGGTTTTTCTAAGTAATAATGCATTTTTTTCAGAAAATACATCTTAAACAAATACATCTTGTGTGTATTTGTTTAAGAGCATCCACCTGTGTCAAAACTGCCATGGATGTTTTTTTCCTTTTCCACTTTTAGGTGTCACATTGGGATTCTACTATCTTTACTCTTCTTATTTCATACTGTACCCATTAAAATATTGACGTCAGAAATAGTTATTGAAAAGTTATTCACATTTCATAACTTTCAACACTTAGGCATTTGTTCTATTTTATGTTTCCATTTTATACAAAAAGGTGGCATTTTCTTTTAGATATTCCAAACTATGTTTTGATGTTTTCAAGCTCTTCACTCCCATGCTTTCTGAGGGTTACCTGAAATATATATACACTAGTAGTGATGAAGGACTTGATGTGGCAGGAACAGGAAATTCTTTGACATGAAGAATCATTTACATGGACCTTGCTTGCACTATTTGAGAGCTATGGTAAGAACACATTAAATGTTAAAATATTATACAAAGCAACCTAGACAATTAAGCAAAGATAAATGGTTATTGCAGGCTATCCACCCTTGGAAGAGAGACTCATAAACACTTAAAAAAAAAAAAATTATTTGTGACTGCAGTTAAATGGAAGCTGAAGAACTATTCAGTTAATTCTGAAGTAAATACTTGGATTTGGTTGACTGAGTAGTGCTCCAATAATTACACCCAGTCACTGACTACTTCTCTGTTATCTCTAATGGAGATTCAAAAAGCTGTCTTTGCAAGCCACCTAGGTGTGTGTTTGTACCCAACTCCCATTTCTGAATTACACATGTGAAAATCTTAATGTACAGCTGGCTCAACATCTCTAGTCCAGAGATAATGTGAAATGAAGATTATTGGCACGCATGAGACTTTCAGCATCAGGCTTTATTTGCAAATTTTGATGAATCTGATCTGTTGCAGAAATAAATTGATTCCTCATGATCCTGATTTCTTCCCTTTATATATAAAAGTTTGCTTTAAGAAGGTCCATTATCTTCTTTCCTGGCCTACATTAGATTCTGGTATATAATTCATTCTAACACTGTCCCATGTAAAGCTAAAGAGATCACTGTACTGGAAACCGTGATAAGAATGTGATTAGGACACACAAGATAGTGTAAGGATAAAAAGAAAACAAGTTTTCCCACTGTAATGCTCAGAATGTTTCTGTACTATTAAGTTTTATATATATGAAAGAAGTAGAGCAATACTTGGTTGAAATAGACTGTCTTCAGATTTATGGTGCTAAAGATAAGCAGCAGATGAAACTATAATGTCATGCACTACTGACATTGCAACCACTGTAAACAGCTCCTTCTAAACATTTTTTTTTAAATGATTGATTTTGACATATCTGTATTGGGTTTGTATGGCAAGGTTTTGGTAGCAAAGGGGTCTACAGGAATGGCGTCTGTAGGAAGCTGCTTGAAGCTTCCCCTATGTCAAATAGACCCAATGCCAGTGAGCTCTAAGATGGACCTGCTGCTGGTCAAGGCTGAGCCAATCAGAAACAGTGGTGGAGCCTCCATGATAACATATTTTAGTTTGATTTGTTTGGGTTTTTTTGTGGTTTTTTTTTATTATTTCTTTATTTTTCATTTAATAAAGAGCTGCAAAATTATTGTGGCTTCTTTGCCTGTGTTGGTATCCTGGATTCAGATAGGATTGGGTTAATTACCAACAGAAGTTGTGGGGTGGATGGTGTCACACTTGAGATAGACAACTGAGCCAGGCAATGTGTATTCGATACCATACAAAGACATGACTGGAACATAAAGGCAGAGGTTGGCCAGGCAAAATATGTAGCTTGGCCAGGTTTGTTGCTGTTTGTTATTTCTTCTGTTGCACTGTTGGATTAAATTCTCCTGATCTCAACACGTATGGTTTTGTACTTTTCTCCCTCTTCAGGGAGGGATGTGTGTGTGTGTGTGTGTGTGTGAGTGCTGCATGGTACTCAACTCCTGGCTGGGTCTAAACCACAATAGTTGGAAAACTATTTTTTAAAAAAATTCAGTACATAGTGTGGGTAAAGCAAATTAATCTCTGTAAGACATCACAAATTATGCACATTAAATATCTGCAGGCAGTGTTACATGTTCCTGGTACCTGATGACCAATTAAATATAATAATTTCTGCTTCTGGTAGCTTTGTCTTATTTAGGTGAGAAATAAAAAATAAACAGTGCATGAAAACTGTCATGTCCACATTAGAAACCAATTTTGTGCCCTACAAGAGGCTCTTTAGAGCAAATTACCAAAGGTAAAGTTACTACATTGACAAAATATATAAATATTTTGTGTGCAATAGGGCTTTTTCTTCCTCTAGATTAGATTTATCCTGTTCCCTGGATAAATATCCCCACCATTCTTATGATCTGATGACATCCAAAAGGAAAAGTCATTGGTTCAAGCACATAGATCTGCCCCAGCAGTTTGTGTGCACCTGATGTACATCTGAGAGCAGAGGTTCTGTTGTCATTACCTCCAAATGTGATCAAGTTTTTGTGAACAAATATCACTTTCAAACTGAATCACTGTTCAGGGAAGGTCAGAGGATTCATTCTGAAGCCTCACTACTGCTTTTATCAAGCATGCTAATGTGGACATAGACAAAATAACAGACATTCTTGTTTTTCTATTAATAACTTTTGTCTATAAATGTAAGCTATTACATTTAGAAATGTAATAACAAGCCCTTATTAGCAAATGCTAGCAAAATAGTAATTACTCCCAACACACATTATTTGTAGGAAACTTATTCTTCAAGACTAAAAGGTGTGTGGTCCAGGTTGAAGAGAAAAACCATGTGTAATTCTTTGCAACTTCCCATCTTTTTTTGTTTGTTATTTGTTGGTTTTGGTTTAGTTTGTTCGGTTTGGTTTAGTTTGAATTTTTTTATGCAATGTCCTTACTTGTGGCATAACAATACCTAATTTAAGTTCTGCTAATTTAATGCAACTTCACATCCTGACAGACTTTTTATATTTTTTTATTAAATCCACTTAGTTTCTTTCAATTTGGAAATAACTGTGGCTGTCCTAAGAATCTTACTTAACTTTGTTTAAATAACTTTAACCTATCGTGGTTAGTAGATGTAGCAGTCTAGTCAAAAATTGTGACTATGGCCTGAACAATTACATAAATTACCATAATAGAAAACATCTCTTTTCAACTAGAGACGTAACTTACTGAGCTAAAGACAAAGATGTATGCTTCTTTATGCAGCTTCTCAACACTAATAATGACATGACATTAGAAAAGCATCAATTACATAAATATAACACAGAACATACAGTGTATATCTCCAACAGAATTAATTTTGAACCTCCTAAATTTCTTTCTATATCTAGGTTAGCTTATTATATAAGTAGCATTCTAGTAGCATTGTTCCAGTGATAATCTATAAGTTAATATATCATGCTGCAGCACTAAAGAAATCCATAAATGCAAAATTTTCATTAGTAAAAGTGGGATAAAAGTTTGTTTGCATGGTTTTCTAAAAAATAAATATAAAATATTATGTATTATACTGACTAGGATAATGTAACTATTAAAGTTGTAGATGAACTTGAAAAACTAGTCAATACAGAACTTCCTGAAAGTATATAAAATGTTGTAAGAAGTTACAATTTTTTAATTTTTGCACTTACGTTTATGGGTTTTTCCATTTTCTAACCAGAAGATTTATATTAGTGGAATGATCTTCTGATAAACTATATCACCATTATGAGGTGTTTCAACTTAAGGCTAGAAACTAGCTGCTAGTAATTTTAACGTGTATGAAAATACTGTTGATTTAATTTAAAAGCATGTATATTTAGAAGCAAGAAATACTTCACACTTTAGAAATACTTATCTAGGCTTCCTCCTATGCTGAATTGTACTATGCTCAAGCCTTCCCACTGTCCCTTCCAAGTGCTGCCACCTCTAACTTTAAATTACCTTTATGTGCCAAATTATTTTACTCAAGATTTGAGTGTAAAACACATGATCTCAAAGGGAAGAAACTGTTTCATGGGAATGCATGGTATTTCCTCTGAAACAAAATCACAGTATCACAGGGTGTCAGGAGTTGAAAGGGACCTTGGAGATCTTCAAGTCCAACCCCCCTACCAGAGCAGGATCATATAATCTAGCACAGGTCACGCAGGAATGCAGCAGGCGGGTTTTGAAAATCTCCAGAGAAGATGCAATACTCCAGGTGAGGTCTCACCAGTGCAGACTAGAAGGGGAGCAGAACCTCCCTCGATCTGCTGGACACGCTCTTCTTAACGCAGCCTAGGATACCACTGGAGTTCCTGGCCACAAGGGCACATTGCTGTCCCATGGGAACTTGTTGTCTACCAGGACTCCCAAGTCTTTCTCCACAGAGCTGCTCTCCAGCAGATCACCCCCCCAGTCTGTACTGGTGTACTTTGTTATTCTTTCCCAGACGCAGAACTCTGCACCGATCCTTGTTAAACCTCATTAGGTTCTGCTCTGCCCAGTTCTACAGTCTGTCCAAGTCTCACTGGATGGCCGCACAGCCTTCAGGTGCATCTGCCAATCCTCCCAGTTTTGTGTCCTCAGCAAACTTGCTGAGAAGACACTCTGTCCCATCATGAATATCATTGATAAAGATGTTGAATAGGACTGGACCCAGTACTGATCCCTGGGGGACTCCACTAGTTACAGCTCTCCATCTGGACTTGGCACCATTGACCACCACTCTTTGGACTCTATTGTCCAACCAGTTACTAATCCTTCTTACTATCTGCCTTCTTGAAAAAAATAAATTATGTTAAATGATATTAAATAAACGTACTCTTGCATCTTCTTCTGCTCAGTGCAAGGCTGTTTGCAGATTACCAAAATTAACATCCAGCTGTAATTCTGTAATAAATCCACTGAAGTGGTTTGTTTGTGTTTTTTTGTTTGGTTGGTTTTATTTTTAATTGTGTGTTGTTTTTTGTTTTTGTTTTTTTTTTTTTAAATCAGGTCTCCTGCAAGTTATGTGGAGGAATCATTCTTCATCTGTTTTGTTGGGGTTTTTTTGCCATCTTCATGCTAGATTTAAACTTGTTTAGCCCTAGTTCAGTGTCATATTTTGTTGCATCAGCCCAGGTGCTCCTGCCTGCGAGGCTGTACTGATGGAGGTATAAAACCATCTTGATAGTGTCAGTGAGATGCATCCCTCCTAATTGAAGCCATGTAGAAGTTTGACAGTTTAAACTCTCATCATAGTCATTGCAGAAAGAGAGAGAACAAAGCATCTCTAATTTCATCCTGTTCAGTAAATTCATCCTGATCAATAAGTGTCTCTGAGAGAAGATATGAATCAGCTTTGGAAAAGCCCACTCCACAGACCACTGAGGTAACCTAGATGATTACATTAGATTAAATTCCCAGCTTTTACAAGGTTAAAGTAAATTACTTGGAACTCACTCACATGCCAGAGCTGTCATAACTTATCATAACTTAACATATTCCTTATCTTAACTCCTTCCACGTTTTTTTCATTATTTATTGCTTTCATTCTTAAAAGTCTGGCTCCCCTTTAGCTATATCAGTCTTTCTCCTTCATCAACTCTCTCCATTCTCCCCTCTGACCATTGAAACAGGTGATTAACAAATACTGATTTTTCTATCAAAAAGATGTTTCTAACAAAACATCTTCCTCCTCCATCCATTGAAAATTTTTCCAAATGCTGTAACAGCTAGTCTAGTTCTTCCTTGCAATTTCACAATCTGAAATCACTTGATTATCTATTTATTGCAATTCTATAGTTCTTCTTTCTGTAATTCATTTAATTTGTCATTACACCGCTACTGGAATTGGAAACTATATTGTCTTTCTGGTCTCAGGAGCTCTTCAGTTTGACTCAGTGACCTGAAAACCCTTTTAGTATTTTGAAGATAAGCATGCAAAAAGTATATGACTATTGAGTACCATTTTCCCTATAACAGTTTTAGAATAAATAGTGGCATAAATGCATTGACAGCAGCTAATGTCAGAGTATGAAGTATGAATCCCTAATAAGTTCTTTACTCATGTTAAAGGACAGTGAATGACAGGGACTGCAGGATCTTATCTAAAAGGCACAATACATTACAGTGCATAATAATACACATAAAAAGTCTGCTCAGATATGAGCTATGGAAAAATGCAAGAAATCACCACAATAATATGCCTGAAGACAGAGCACTTACTATAGTTATGGGTGAGTGTGCTGTTGAGATCAATTAGATCACGTAACTCCTGCAGACAGGGGGAATAGCAGTAATAAAACCTAAAGCAAAGAACATATTGTACAGTGTGCTGACAAGGTCAAATTGATAGTAATGATGTGTGATGGCAGCACTGCAATAAGGTTGTCTAATACTGTATGCATCTGATATTGGTTTTCATTACCTATACCCTGGAGTACAGTCAGAAGCTCACTAAAATGGTAGTGATTACCCAAAGGGCAAAGGCAAATAAGACAGGCAGTTCAGTACTTGTGCATCCTGCAAACTGCATGAAGGCAGATAAAATTGTACCTTATGCTAGATCTATAACACATACTACCACTGGGATCAAGTTGAGTTTCTACTGCCTTTTATTAATTTTTCAGGTGATGAGGTGATTTAAAGTGTATGCTTAGTGACTTTATTAAGACAGTCTATCAGAGGCAGTGATAGCTCTCTTCAGAGTAAGTCCACAATCTACATTGTATCTATATACTCTAAACCAGTCTGTAGTGCATATCAGACACAATATGTTCTGTTGTTCTGGAAACTCATGCTTCAGGTTAATATTGGATGCACATTTAAAAGCTTAGGTTTATGCCTAGTTTGAATAAAGCCCTATTTTGATGAGTGTCTGGTACTTTGGTGATACAGCTTCTCTGTCATTCTTTAAGACAAAAAACAAACAAAACCAATACTATGCATTACAATCAATAAAATATTTCCCCCCACTCCCTTAAATTCTACAGTATCTTTTCTTTACTTCTTTCTTACAAAAGAAGTGATTTAAATGCATGTAGCTTTAGTCTGTGCTAAGATGTGCTCACAGACAGAAAGGTGAATGAAAAGGAGGGATCGTCCTTTGGAAGGATATAACAAACATTGCAAAGAACTGCATCTGGGAAGATACTTCTGGTCTTACCTTATGTCCTCACAGCTCATGAAAAATGTACATATTTTTTTAAAATTAGGCAGATAAATTTTCCATGGGGTACTCATTTAGTTGTTTAGACAATTAGTAGATTCTCTAATGTGTTTATGTACAATGCTCTCCTTTCCCAATAATCTCAAGCCTGAAAATTTTGGGGTGACATTCAAAGCAGAAGTGAATATTCAGAAAATGGGAACCTGTGAACTTGGCTGTTCTTGAATTTCCTCCTCATTCCAACATTGACATGGACACCTGCTCTTTCCCTAAATACATGACATTTCCTGGGTGTTGTGACTCTTTTGCAGTGTAAACTACTCAAGGAATCAAGGCTAGCATAACAGGATTTCAATGAACATTTTTAATCAGCTATATGCACATATTCTGAATCTTCCTGCCTGTGCACATGACAGTACTTTATATTTTTTTCTGTCTTCTTTAACACAGGTTAGAGGATTTCTTTGGCTGACTTGCAACCTAGACCTGCATGTCTTCCACGATGGCCTGTGCAAGGCCAAATTTGAATCACTGTTCAGAATGTACAACAGAGGCTTCTTGTGTAGCTCTGAAAAGGTAGGAGAAAAGGGGTGTCAGGCTTGGGGAAAGCCTCCTGTGAGGAAGGGGCTGGGTGCTGTCCTTATTCAAACATGGTGGAAGTGGATAAGGACAAGAGTGAAATGGTGCCCATAGTATTTGGATCATCTAGATGAGCCACTTCAGGTACTCATTTTTTGCAGAAGGAAATTATCAGTCTATCCCCTGCATGCTTCAAACCCTAATTTAATGTTTTAAATAGAGGGTCCTCCATATCAGATGCATGATGCATACATACTGGAGGCTTCTGGAGAGTTATTTTTAAACCATGGCAAGTATACGTCACTTCTCTCCACTCAGTGATGGCCTTATTTCTGCCTTTCAACAATATCATACTATTCAATGCTGCCAAGGCTTTAGCTGTAATGTCAATCTTCTGTCCCTTCCCTCCTTCAAAAAGTTATTTTTAAAAGTGTGTGGGCTCTCTCTCCTCAGTTATTACTTAATTGGGGAATTATATGCTGTTTGGAGAATCGTTACTGGGCATGCACATTCAGGAAAGGCAATCTCATTGACATTATATTACATGTTCTGGCTTAAACATGCTTGATATGTTCTCTGAATACTGATTAAATTAATATTTTACTTGGTTATATCCTTTTTGCTCCCAAAGGCCTGGGTTTCTCACCAAACTTCCTGGACAACAACAACAGCAACAAAATCTTGGAAAACCCTACACAAACTTGTCCCTGTAAATAATTGGCTAAGAATTCACTTTCACATCGGCAAACGTTCATAAAAATTGATATAAACTAGTAACACTTCTTAAAAAGTGTCCAAACACTTTTATGCACTATCAGTGCATAAACATATCTTTAAAAAATCCTACCATCGGTTTGTCAATATTACTTTTTAACCTATGCATGATTTCTGTAGAAAATTATACATACTGCACTTTTATTACTAAACTTAATATTTTTCTCCCTAGGTTTTCTTTCTAAAAGGAGAAAAAACACTTTCTTAATACATGCCTTTTATTATTTTATTACTTTTTGGCTGAACTGTAAATAGTCAAAGTCATTACCTATAGAGATACAACATTTTGGAAGTTTGCTAATGTCTTTTTATTATTGACAGAGTACTATCCTAACATCTTCTCATACATACATTATGCACCTTCCATCAACTAAAAAAGCCTAAAGAAGACTTGTCAATGCTTCAATTACTCTACACACTCTACTTGTAACAGGTATGATTATTACTAATGTAGCCTGCATCAAGATAACTTCCCTAAAATGCTGAGATTAAAAAGCAGAAACAAAACCACATTCATCACGTTGCAGCTCTGAGTTTTTGTGCTGAATAAGAAAACTTACACATGTAAGCAGTACTACAATAGTTGTAATCAGTTCTGCAGAAAGAAATGTATTAAAAATTACTTTATTAAAATTTGCTGGTTTATATCAGCTGGGAAAACCTTTCTTCTGAAGCATTTTATGTGCTTCTGTGAAGAACAGAACAAGAGAGACTCCTGCTGGCTCAAACTCTAAAACATTTAACACTTTTTTATTAAGTTTCTATTTTCCATTCTTTATGTACTTACCATTACTGATATGTTCCGTAATACCCAAAGGCTCTGAAAATGAGTGACTGCACTAGACACTCTCCTGCAGCTCAGAAAGCTGACTATTAGATTTTTTTTTTTTTTTTTTTATATATATATAACTTCAGAGACAGACAAGTAGAAGGAAGGCCAGAACTTGAGGATACATACATACACTCACATAAACTACTACCTTGTAGCTTATGTGGTCAGAAAATGTCTGTAGTGAGCTATGAGGTTACTTATTCATTACATGCTATTGTCAGTGTAGAAAGCGATTGTTTGGTGTAAATATATACATATGTAAATATATATATCTTATGCAAAATAAAACTAAATAAAATAATCAGAAATGCACAGTTCACATAATTGTTTTCGGCTTTTAGCTTCAGGCTAAATTCCAGTATTGTGGAAAAGTAATTGGAGAAACAATGACATTATCATATACTGTTGTTTTCCTCACAGGATGTTTGCTTTATTCTGTGCACAGGATGTTTGCCACTGCTCAGAGAATGAAGCAACAGCAGCTCAATATGCCCTTATCCTCCTACTGCGATATGTCCCCACATACTATGCAAGCCTTCACTGAATAATGAATTCTGGATTTCCTCTTGGGCTTTTTTTGTAGTGCACCCTTCTGCATCTGAGGGCTAGATCCTTAAAAGCATTTAAGGACTGGATAGACAAAGGTATTCAATATCCAGTTCCCATTTAAAGTAGTGGGAACTACTTCACAGGAACACTCATGTGTCTTTGAGGACTATGGTTCGGGAATGTGAATGTCTACTACTAGCATTGCCTATACTGAACCAGCAAGGCAGCACAAAAACACCTATGAAATCCCCAAATCTAGGCTGACATTTCTAAATAAAGGAGCAAACTGCCATGCAAAGAGAGTAGCTGCATTCTACAAAATACTGAAAAAGGCAGTCCGCTTGAGCTGCTAATTCCTGGTTCTCAGAAGGACAAATGACCTCAGTAACTCTTGCTTTTGCAGGTAATGTGTTTCTGCTCCTTGTTGGGTTTTGTATGCTACAAAAGATACCCCAGGTCCAAAATTAATATTCTCAAACCATTTGCTCAGTTGCCATTCAACCCTAAAGGCGCCTAACCTTCACTGGTAACATTTTTCTGGAGTGTTTAAGTATCCACATCAAATTACTGTGTTATGTCAACACTGAACAGACCTCGTCCATTTTCAGCCACCACTGGAATTTAATATTAAGGATTTTGCCCATTATGACACCTACGGTGAAAAATAGACTTTCTCAGAGATGATTAACCTCACAGAAAACATAGCTGGGAGAACAGTAACATTTTCTTTTATTGAATAAATTAGTAGTTAGGAATTCTTCTGGGAAATAGAGCATTATCATTAAAACCACTTCTCTTTAAGAGGACTAGAATGTACATTTTCAGAGCCCTGCTGTCTCTCACTGATTTAAGATTACAGCTGTCAAGATGAAACACTTCTGAAAATAAGTTTTATGTACTTTATCCTGAAAAATGCACCTCTACTACATTAAAGCAAAGAGAGAAACGCCAGTGATTTGCTTAGTATCAGATCAGATATTTATAAAAGGTTTTACCACAAAAACCATTTTGCACAATACTTCAAAAAATTTATGAAGTTCTCTCTCTCTTCCTTTCTCTCTCCTTCATCTTCGATGTGTTTCTCATCGTCTTCTAGGACTAGGATAGTGACTTCACTATCGTACAAGTTACAAGCAAGAAGATAGCAATCAAAAAGGAAAGATGATATAACACTCTCCAATTAAAGTCAGCTTTAAAGTGAAGAAGAGCATATGACTGCAAATGCTGTGGTGCAATAGGCATACTACATGACATGCTGTCAAGTGAGGAAAGGCTCAGGCAGTCTCTGTGGTCATAAGGGTTAGCTCAGCATGGTACCTGGGAGATGAGAGAACCTCCAGGTTCCTCTGTTGGGGGCTGACTGCACAAGGCCTTATGCGAGGATGTATCTGACCTCACTGAACCCTTCCTGAGGAGGAAGCTATGAGCTGCAGGCCAGTAGGGAGCCTCAAGGCAGGTAGTCCCCAAAGTGACAGGAGTTCGCAGCACTACCATCACACACAGCCCAGCTGTAGCAAACATGATCTGCTCTGCCGTCATGGAGGCTTGCCAAATGGAGGGGGAGTAAATAGGAAGAAAGCCCAGTGCAAGGCGAGTATGGCAACATGTTCTGCACCAGGGGAAGAGATTTTGTCTCTCCTGTAGCTCATTGATCTGAACAGATGACAAAGACAGGAGGCCAATTTTGTTTCAGGCTGCTACTGCTTCTTGAGATTTTTCCAGTTGTGTGAACCAGGTTAGTAATTTTTCTTTGTGGGTACAAGTACATGCCAGTTTACTACAATATACACTTTCTGAATATTTATTGGCTGTCCTATTACTTAATATTACCACCTTTTTTAGCAATCAGTTAAATTGTTAACTCACATCTATGGGCTACACTAATTTTCAGCTACTCGATAACAGTAAATTATTTAAAGTGCTACAGAGGACTTGTGTTTTCTTACCACTTGACAACTTGCAAAAGAGGAGTCAAGGACTTAGTAAGGCTGTAAACTTCCCTAGGAAAAGCAGATCACAAAGTTTTTCCTCTGAAGTCTGAAACAGTCAAGAATAAGGATACTTGTGATAGACAACTGTCACCTGCTCAAATACATTTATGTTGCCTTGCCCTGGTGACCCTGGAGATGAAAATGCACTCAGAGAACTCAAGTCTGTATTTAGGTTTTTAATCATGTGCTATTTAGATCTTCATCTTAGCCTTCAAAACAGAGCTGAAACTAAATGCATGTTGTTACCTAAAAAGTTAGGTGAGACCTTGATATATTAAGTTGAAAACTCAAATTAAGGCAGGAAGAGAAATTCACCTGCTCAAGGGAATCAGGAACAAGGGCTAGGACAGGACATTGCCAGAGGAGAAACTCTCCCTTGTTCTTTTCCCATCATCAAAAGAAGAGATCAAGAGAAGTTTCAGGTCTTCCCTCAGTTATTTCACTCCTCATTTCCCAGAGGAAGGGCAGATGAATCTAGTGAACACCATGAAAGAAAGGTTTTAGTTATATCAATATTGCCATAAATACTTCAGCATTTACAGCAGGAAATTGATACTCCATGAGCAAGGAGCATCCTTGACTTTGCTAAGCCAGGTGTTAATGAAGAGATAAGCTTTTTATCTCCAAGGTAAAAATCATTAATCTCAAAGATTCAAAAGTCCTGCTTACTTTTTCTCAATTTATGAGATTTTCTGCAGCTGGACAATGTAGACAGGTTCATTAAATAAAGAAACAGTTTAATTTGTATGTCAGAAAAGTAAATTGATTTACAAAGCTCATTAATGTTGTAGTATTTACAAATATGTCACCATAGTTACAAATAGATATTCTGGAAATGCTTTTTTACTTTTGCATATGTGCAGGTAACAGCAAAAACTATTGTCAGTTGCTAATACTGTCTAAATGTAAATAACAAACAGGATCTAGGTCTCATATATAAATGGGAACTATCATCTGCCATCTAAAACTTTCTACAAAAGTAAAAAAAAATAAAACATTTTTCTATTGCAGCTGCTGAGCCTGATTCTGAAGCTCTTAATCAGATCCAAAAGACCTGGAGATAGTTTTTCTCCACTCAGCCTGGATGTAGCCAGTAGTAGTTTTAATGTATTATGATGCTGCATGTGTTTATTCATCTTTGCCTTGCTCTGCATTAGAACTTTGGACTCATTAAAATTAACAGCCTGGCATTTAAGTGGAGCTGTGAAAGTTATTGCTAATGAAAATATAGCTATGTATTTATTTCT
>JANIJG010014884.1:32731-46968 GCA_024611175.1 Megaceryle torquata
CTGGTCTTAAAAACCTCCAAGGATGGGGCTTCCACCACCTCTCTGGGCAACCTGTTCCAGTGTCTCACCACCCTCACAGTAAAGAAATTCTTCCTAATGCCTAACCTGAATTGGCCTATCTCTCGTTTTAATCCATTCCCTCTAGTCCTACCACTAAAAAGATTATTATTTCTCAAATAATTTACTTTTTTTGCTAGATATAAAGAATTTGCCTAATCTTTTTGTTTTGTTTTGTTTTGTTTGGTTTGTTTGTTTGTTTTTGTTTTGTTGGTTTTTTTGTTAGTTTTGGTTTTGTTTGTTTGTTCATTCTTAAGAACTGAATTATTTTACTTTTTTTTGAAGGGGAAATACAGACAGTGAGGCTTTAAAGAAATACTGATTCAGAATCTGCTCAGTAATCAACAAACTAGACCTAATATTTTGAGTTAACAGCGTTATCTCTTGAATTACTGACTAGTAATATTAAAACTTGGTTTTTAACCAAGAAAGAACAAAGAACATGAATACCTAAAAGGTTTTCATTTAGATGTCATAAATAATTTGAGCAAGCCTCAGAGTTGTTTCTTCCATTTTTTTTTCCAAGCCAATTTTCATCTATACTGCTTTAAGCCATAAGAAAACAACAACTGCATTGTGCTTGCTTGAGTAGTTGCATTGACTTCTGATATAAGGAAGCCAAAAGACCAAGCAAACTTAAGAGCTAAACTCTCTAGCCAGTTGCCAGAGACAACCAATCTGTATCATGTCAAGAGGAAATGTCAAGCTAAAGAATAGCAGGTGCTAAGATTTTAGATAATAGAATATGCAATAACAGTGAACACTTACCTGTAAATCAAAAGAATTTTAAAATGCAGATTCAGTTTTCCTCTTTTGTTTGAAAAATGCATCTGTGTCCTTACATGTGAGTATAAGATAAATTGAGAAAACAAGAATAATTCTACATTATTTTCAACTGAAAATATGTTTATATATACACACAGAGAAATAAACTGATTGATATGATAAGAATACTTAGAAGACAGGTAAATCAGGTGGTCTTTAAACTTTAAAATAAATCTCTGATAAATGAATTCCTTAACAGCACACTTGGTGCTAGTGCTTAGTTTTGACACATTATAATCACCAATATTGATACAAAATATATCAGTGTCTTCAACACAGTGTCAATTCAAAAAGTACAAAGTGTCTTCAACACATATTCTGAATTAGTTGTGTATATACAACATCACATAAATTGTGCCATATGCTGATGCTACTGATAACTATGGTTTATGATGGTGAGATGAAGGTGATCAGGCTTGAAAACTCTGTGACAGAATAAGTCAGAAGCATAATGTCTTGTTTCTTCTACAGTTTTCCTTACTTGTGCCTGATGTTTTTATGCAATTTGCCACTACTCCTCCCACCCTCAGACGGATATGATCTGCTCCTGATACTGCTTATTTGGGAATGAGGGTTGTCATTCCACTTATTCTGGTGTATTTGGCAGGAAGACCTATACATTTGCAGGCCCTTGTGTCTGTATTGTCCTCTGCAAATTTTTCTTACTGGGATGCCTTCTACATGCAATTTGTCTTCTCTCCTTTGCTGGTCCCATTATTGTCGTACTTAAATAAATTGTTTTAAGGATTGTGTCTATGTCCTCACAGTGTAACAAAATGCTTACATACTGGTTTTGGTTACATTATTTCAGTTTGCTTATATTTGGGTTAGTATTCATTATATCCTAGTCAATACATTCATCATTTCTAGATGTTACAGGCCTCTGTTTTGGTTACAGTTAGCTGTAATACACTCTCACTGTGCCTGCTGTGGAACAAAAAACAAACCAAGACCAAAAACAAACAAACACAAAACCAAACTAAATCAAACAACAACAACAAAAAAACCTCCATTCTTAGCTATCCAAACTGCACAGAGATTTCCTGGCAAAGGAGTTTCAGCCAGTATCTCTTTAAACAGGATTGGTAGAAACCTCCGGTTTCTGGCTTTTATTGCCATAACTTACAGTTTAGCAAATGCTATTTATTTATTTTTCTTCTTTGCAAAGATTTTTTTTTCTATAATTTTGTATGTACCACAGTGTAAACCATGAGGAACACACAACCATGTGGATTGGAGGTGTATGGCTCAGATACACAGAGTTCTTTGTCTTTTGAGATTTTTCTTGCCAGAAAATCTTCAGTCTTGCTAGCTTGCTAAAATAAATCATCTTCATCTATGCTATTGTGAATTGCCTCCCAATACTCCCAAATAAAAAGCAGATTATAACATCAGGAATTTCAACATCAAAAGCCAAGGAGATTAATGTCTTCACTGAAGAGTTTTGGCTGAGCAAAGGGGAGTGCTGAATGAAAGGGAAGTGGCTGTTTGCAATTGGAGGGAGACTGAAATGGAATGTAGAAACAGAAGTGGAGGTTGAAAGTAAATATGGTATTTTGAATTCTATTGACACTAATTTTCCTTTCAGTTCTTGACACTGAACCAGTGTATAAAATCCATAAATCCAAATCATCACCTGTAGGAAAGCCACATTCTGTGACATGTCCACTCACAGTAATTAGGTGCAAAGTGGTGACACCAGCTCCACTCCCTCTCCTGTAATTTAAGGGAAAGAACATGTAATTCCACCCCGTAGGTCATCAGTAGATACGATTATATAAACAGATGAGATTTGCTCAAAATAGCCACTACAACTAAATCAGGTATTCATTTTTTGGGAGGTGTGTGTTTTGCTGGGGTTTTTTGGTTTGTTTGTATTTTTGTGTGTGTGTATTTTTGTTGTTGGTGTTTGGTTTGGGGGTTATTTCTGTTTATTTGGGGTTTTTTGTTTTGTTTTGGGTTTTTTTGGTTGTTATTTGTTTTGTTTGGGTTTTTCTGTTTGTCTTTTTGTTGTGTTTTTGTTGGTTCAATATGTTGATATGTTAAGAAGGGGAAAAAAATGCTGCACAACAGCAGCTGGGAGAAAGGAACAAGAATACTTGACAGAGACAACTCTGCAGACACCAAGATCAGTGAAGGGACCAGACAGGGAGGATTTGTCCCAGGTGCCAGGGTGGAGATTCCTCTGCAGCTTGTGGTCAAGACCATGGTGTGGCAGGCTGTCCCCCTGTAGCCCATGGAGGTTAATGGTGGAGCAGATATCCACCTGCAGCCTGTAGAGGACCCCATACTGGAGCAGGTAGATGCCCAAAGGGGGCTGTGACCACGTGGAGAGCCTGTGCTGAAGCAGACTCCTTGCAGTATCTGTTGTCCTGTTGAAAGAGAAGCCTACACTGGAATGGGTTTGCTGGCAGGACTTGTGACCCTGTGGGGGACCCACACTGGAGCGGTCTGTTTCTAAAGGACTACATCCTGTGAAAGGGAGCCACAATAGAGAAGTCTGTGAAGAACTACAGCCCATAGGAAGGACTTAGGCTGGAGAAATTTGTGGAGGACTGTCTCCTGTGGGAAGGACCCCATGCTGGAGCAGGGGAGGAGTGTGAAGAGTCCTTCTGAAGAAGGAATGACAGAAATAACTTGTTATGAACTAACTGCCACCACTATTTCCTGTCTTCCTGTACAGCTTTGAGGGGGATGACATAGAGAAATTGAGAATAAAGTTAAGCCTGGGAAGAAGGAAGACGTGGGAGAAAAAGGTTTTTAACATTTGGTCTTATTTCTCAGTACCCTTTTCTGATTTGATTGGTAATAAATTAAACTAATTTCCCCAAGTGAGTCTGCTTTGTCAGTGACAGTAATTGTTGAGTGATCTTCCTGTCCGTACTCAACCCACAAACCTTTCATCATATTTTCTCTCTCCCATCCAGCTGAGGAGTGGGAGTGATAGAGCAGTTTGTGAGCACCTGGCATCCAACCAGAGTCAACCCACTACAACAACTCTATATAGTGTCAACAACCAGCAATGGCATCATAATAATGTCTCAAAAGAGATACTACATCTTCCTCCATTGTTCTGTGTACTAGGCTACTAACAGAACTAATTAATAATTTTCTTTTTCTCATACATCAATAATTAACTATTATTGAAACCTGAAGCCAAGGTTGTGTGACATGAACAGCTTTGTCTGATGTGAACTGTTGTTTTACTGGTTGCACATGGCTTTTTATTGCCAATTTTCTTGGAGATCTTTGAAATTGCTTTGTGGAACAAACATATTAAATGTTCTGAATTTTATTAACATGTAGACTCCTGTTTGAACAGCAGTTTTGCTCCTCCTCTCCAAAATCTGAAATTCCATTAAAGTAGGAAGACATACTGGTTTCACAGATGTGTTGTTAGCTTAGTTTTGCCCCGTCACTTAGTCAAATTGGTAATTGTGTCACTTTTCTAATGTGAAGCTACAGTAGTGTCAGGTTGAATATTTTATTACTGGATAACAGTTTCTTTTTCACTTTCTCGTGAAACACAGTGTAAGACAGGCCTGCATAAAGCTTTGTGAATATACCATTAATTTTTAAGATCTCAGCAAGGCTAGAAACAAAAGTTGTGACAGTCTTTTGCTAATTGTTTTACTATGAACTTAGAATCTGCAGTCAAACAAACTCACCACTATTACTACGTATTTTTTTTGTATGTAAATTACTTATTACAATTATTGTGAAGTATGACTGAAAAACAAACAAACAACAAACATGTAAAATAGTTGAAATACATGTAATAGAAGTGCAGACATCCCAGTTCTACTAACATCATCTATGCTGCTGAATAGATACCCAGGGATACTTTTGCTCCCTAACTTAGTGCTGCAGAATGGCTCATACCTGTATTTTTCTAGGGAGACACCCAATGGCAAAGTGGCTGCATCTGCACTGCATAGCTTGGCTTGACTCCATGTAGTGTCATTGTACCTCTAGGACCTAATTACTGGTTTGCTTACATTGGCATAATGGGCCTTTTTCCCAGTAAAAGGTTTCTCAAACAATGTGAGGAATGTGCTTTAATTAAGTGAAATAGTGTTTTCACAGCATTAAATTTGAGGTCTATGTCTTGTGGTATGACATGAGAGCATTATGAGGATGTTTCAGGGTGCACAGTTTGCTGAGAGTGAAGGATTATTACAGAAGGCAGAAGTCAGTATGATGTAGTATTCCAGTTTTCTTTTTGTGAGCAGCCTCTGGTGTGAACTGTCCAGTAGAACTCCATCCAGGTTTCTCTTAGAGGGAACTACAAGTTTCTCTGAGAAGAGAGCTTGTGAGTAAATTAAAAATTAAGCAGTGTGCAAAATCAAGAAACAAGAACCAAGGGGACCTAATTTTCATAACAGTATATATTGCAGTGTTGTCTCTAACCTGAAAGGTCTCTACCACATCTCTTAATGGGGATAACAGCTGGATAGAGGTGGGGTATAGAATTTAGGGAAGATGCAACCAAAAAAAAAAAAAAAGATGTTAACAGTTTTCATATACCTTGCAAGTTTTCAACTTGCAATGGTTTTTTAGGTGGATAGGAAGAATCACATACTTTTTACTTCATCTTTCCACCCTAGGCTCAGTTTTGAGCAGTTCGAAGCCTATTGGTTTTGGAGATGGTTTGCTCTCTTAATCCTACAGAGCATTCTTTGTGCTGAAACATTTTTCAGTACTTAAAGTGCCAGTGTCTTTTCAGTTATGCCTTGTGATAGGAGGAGAGGTAATGGTAACAAGCTGAAACACAAGAAGTTCCACCATAATGTGAGGAAAAACTTCTTCACTGTGAGGGTGGCACTGGAACAGGTTGCTTAGAGAGGATGTGGAGTCTGTCTCTGGAGATTTTCAAGACCTGCCTGGATGTGATCCTGTGTGGCTTGCCCTCAGTGATCCTGCTCTGGCAGAGTTGGACTCAATGGTCTCCAGGGGTCCCTTCCAACTCCTACCATTCTACAATTCTATGTTTATATGAAGTGGTTATTTGTTTGTTTGTGTTTTGTTTTGTTTTTTTCAGTGACATTCTTCCCAATGTTTAATGTTTAGAAAGAAAAAGAAAAAGGCATATCCAGAGTGTATTTGTGTTATTGCAGAGTCAGCATGGCATGAAAAAGCACGATTTAGCATGTCTCTCCTCCTAAGGGAACTGCATTCCAGTAGAGATCTCAGAAATGCTCTGAGATTGCAGAGAAGATGAATTGAGAACCTGTATACTGGAGCAAAACTGGGACTATTTCCAAATGACATATTGACTACATAGCTGCTTAATTTACATAACTCAAGATTTTAAATACATCTTCAGTAAATACCTGTCAAGAATGGTTTTATTAGAGTTGATCCTGACATAAAATTGCTGACCTCCTGTAATCCTATCCTGCCATGTTTTTATGATCCTATGATTAAATGTATGAAGAACCTCAGGAGTAAGAGGCTTAAATTTGGACAGCATCAGGGATTTTTTTTTTTAACCCAAATAACCTCAGAATTAAGTTAGCAGATTACTTTCAAAGCTCACCCAACATACCAGTATATGTAGCCTTGTGCAAAATCAAGCTTTAGGTGCATAGTTTAATGTTTTTTAGTAAAGTCAAGTACTTCAGCATTTGCAGAAGGCAGAACATATACACTATTTAGGACACTGACTCTTAAATTCTTCTCAATTTGCACTTAAACATAAAAGCTTGTTAACAGTGTTCCCCAGCTGCATAGCAATTGAAGGGTTTTGGAGGATATCTGGAGCCAGAACTTTAGGTACTCTAGCCTAATTTGTTTTAAGAAGGATTATGAGATGTATTCATCAAGCTGGAAATACACTCTCAGTGCATTGAATCTTTATCTTTTATCAGAGGAATACTTGAATAAAGCTTTTTGAGGAAATATAACAAATGGACTTAAGTTACTAAATTAAATAACTTGCTGAGTATTTAGTTTGTTACAAATCTATCTCAACTTGAAATATGAGGTCATAATATAGTACTTCAAAGCCACAAGAAAGTGCTTTTAGATTTATATTGGACCATCTTTAACGACGTTTATCTTGATTCAGATATTTTCCATTTCATCTAGTGCTCTGAGTAAACAATAACATTTATTAATCTGAAAAACAATTGTCCTGTTTTGAGTGAGAACAAAACTAATTCTGTTCAGTGATTTTACTTTTTAGCTCAGTTCTTCTAACTAACTGCATATTCTGAAGTTAGCATCTCATTTTCACAGACAGTGTCTGCTTCTAAAAGTGATAAAACCCCATGTTTAGCGTTAATACCAGGGATTGGTGTGCAGACCAAGGCCACTGCTGGATCTTCTGTACCATGCTGAGGGGGGGCAGAAAGTAAAATTCTGCACCTGCAGGGAGGGTCGGACAGGACAGGTGACCCTAAACTGACCAACGAGGGATTCCATCCCACATACATTATATTTGGTATAAAGATGAAGGATCACGAGGGTCAAGCTTGGCTCTTTGTCATCTTTTTCCTTGCTTCTTCAATGACTGGCATCCAAGGAGGACTGTCCATTCTGCCTTCGATCCTGATCTGTGTGTTCCTGAATCCAGTACCAGAATCCAGCTCCTGAACACAGTTCCCATCTGCCACTGGGCTGTCTGGGACTTTCCTGATGCCTGCTCCACAGCATCAGTAGTGATGGTGACATAATTGCCATCAGGGGCATTGGGTTCAATACTGGTTTTGCCTATATTTGTATATAATCCATTTTTTAAATTATTATTTTCATTTCATTAAAGCTGTTCTAGATTCCTTTTGTAATTGATGAGTCTTTCTTCCTTATACCCTTTCTCTTCCCTTTTGAGGAGAGAGGGGATTTAACAGGAAGCATCTGTTATAGGATCTAGAAAATTTCCAAGGCCAAGGAATCAACTTAATCTGAGACTGAGAATAAAAATATGTATTTATGTCAAGTGCAATAGACATTTTTGTGGTTGACACATAACCATGAGAAAGATCGGTCAGTCAAATTATCATTTGGAATAGTGAATATAATTTTGAGATCAGCAGTTCACTTGAAGATTTAGTTGTTTCAGAGTCAGAAGAATAAACAGGTGTGTAATGCATTCTAAGCACAATAATTATTTTTCTTAGTACATCTAAAGAAGATGATTATTATTTATCATGTATTTAATTATGACAAGGACATATTACTTTTACTTATTTTATTTATTTATTTTTATAATTATATATATTTTTATTATTATAAAATAATATAAATAAAATAATTACATATTACTCTAATTACAATGAGAGACGGGTACAGGCTAGTTACTGTAGAGCACATAGCATTTTACTATGTATCATTTTCTTTGCTAAACAGAATGGATTATTGTACATCAAATCAATACCCTCAGACAGGAATGTTATTATTGTGATCCACCAAACTCTGTTCAGTTAACATCTAAAGCTGAATCAGCTTTCAACATAAAAGTTCCACATCTGGGGAATACAAAATAGGTAGGAGTGTTGCCAAGGCAAAACTCAGTATTTATCTAGCAGGTAAGTAAAATTAAGATCTTGACATTCTTTTATTTTTTTGTCTTTCTCTCATTTTCTTGGCTTTCTTTCTCCCCTTGCAGACATAATTCGTGCTCAAGTGATCTGTGTGTAGAGGAAGTATTAGTAGACCTGAATGAAAATTGTTTTTCTTTTTATCATGATTTTATCAGAATTAGTTTTTATCTCTTAATTTAATTCTCAAGACTCAAGGTTCACAAACCGTGTCATTTTTAGTTCAAGATCTATAGACATAAAAGACTCCAAGAAAATGAATGTAAAATTAGCGTATTTTGCCTGCTATTATAGGGAAGCCATTAATCCCTACCTTGAAATTACTGTTTAAGAAGGATTTCAAGTTCTTACATACCCAACTTTAAGAGCTTTGTGCACATCAAGTATTTTTTCAGTGAGACCTGTCTCAAGTTTTAGACTTTTTAATTAAAAGATAAACCAACACGAATTTTCTTTAAATTCTACTAATCATAAGCACAAAATTTTGGATTCAGCTGTGATGCACAGCTATGTATTTTGCATAAAGCTAGTTATTATGTCACAAGTGGGTTTAAAATGTGAAGTTTTACAGTCAACTGAAAACCTCTAGTCTGTTTGTCAAAGCAATGTCAGAAGAAAACAGTTAGTCACTCTACAGAGGCACTAAATTTCTTCTTAGTCAGAGTTCTGAAAACAGTAAACTAAATTTGCTTAATCAATTTTCAGTAATTTGGCATTCAGGAAATAAATGTGATATTAAACATTGATTATTAACATTAAAATGTATGTTTTATAATTATGAATGAGATTTTCATGAGATGTGGTCGAAGACTATAGTATAATACATCACTGTTAAAACATAGGGACTTCTACTCATGAAAAATCTGTTTTGGCTTGGTAGCAGCCACAGCTTTAACACTTCCTTGGTTGTGGGGGTCCTAACACACTACTAGTACTTTATTTCCTATTTATTGCTGCTGGCATGTGTACACCTACTTTCATTTCTGTTTAGCTCAAAAGGAAAATAATTCATATGTTACTGAAGTGCTCCTTGGTAGATCTCATGTAGGGTAGGATCCCACAGTCAGCAGTGTAAAAGCTATTCTTGGTCAATAGCAAATACTGTTATGAATCAATTTTTGCCCCAGTTTGCTATAATATTTAACAATAAAAATGACCTTATGTCAAATTCTGTCATCTTTCTCTGTTTCCTTGCAGCCCTTCTCACAAACATTTTAAATTTAGTCTATGCATTCTATCTCACAGCTTGAACAACCAATTTACAATTGTTTTGTGATGATTTATCTATGAAGAAGAGAAGAGAAATGCAACTGGAATTAAAAATAAACAGCCTTGTATCTAGTGAATGACTTTCACAGTCTCTAGTGGATAAGTGCTTTATAGCTTGAAAGAATAAATTCAATTATAAAAATTTCTTTAAAAGTTTACTCTTGATGTTGACTGACAGACATGCAGCATCACTAATCTTGCAAATTTATCTTATGTGTCTACGAAATATTTTATCCTAGATGATTGTTGTAAAGAAGATACAGGTAAAAAAAAATCAAGGAGAAATAGATTTAAAAAAGAATCTTAAAATTTCATTGAAAATACTGCCAGGGACACTTGAAGGGAAATAAAATGAATGAAACCAAACCAAACTAAAACAAAATAAAACACAGAAGCAGGGAATAAAATTCACAAGTACTTTTCTGCTTTGCAAGTATAGCTATGGAAACAGACCATGTGATATTGAGCTAGAAACAAGTACTGATTGCTTCAGCTGTGGTTCTGTTATTTTAATATAGCTTTGTAAAAGTGCCAAAAATCAGCCTAGCTTGGGGGGAAGGGGAAGACAATGGGGTAGGACAGTGCTAGAAAGACAAAGCATCGAAATCTAATCAGATCTTGCAATGGAGCTAGATTAAGACCTTACTTTTGTTTTGTAATGGTGACATACTCTGAAAATCACCAGTTAAACATGATTTCCTGCTTGGTTTTACGTTACTTTGTTTCTAGGGAATACCAGGCAATTGCACCCTTTTAAGAAATTCTTCTGGTAAACAGGTCCATTTTGGAAAATTCATATTGTTCTGCTGTTATGATAGAGTTGCAACACTGGATTTAAAAAAGAGAGAAACAAACAAGGAGTATAAAGAGCTGAAGCAGCTTCTGTGACTACTGAAAGGAACAAAGAGATGCTTAGAAGTGGAATGAGGGCTCTGAGGAGTTAGAATCACTACCACATGGTAAGACTTGTTAAAATATGACCAGAGAAGACCTCATAGGTATGACTGTCTGTTTATGATCCTGTGTCTGTTGAAAAGATAATAAACTTTTCTTTAGTGGCTTTTTCTTTGTTTGGTTTGGTTTGGTTTGGTTTTTTGTTTGTTTGGGTTTTTTTGGGTTGTTTTTGTTTTTGTTTGTTTGGTTTTTTTGGGTTTTTTTGTTTTTTTGTTCTTTCTTGGAAAAGATCACACTTTATTCAGCTTTCTTTTACATTCTGATAGAGGAGGGCAAACACGTTGTAGGTTGAGATATTTGTTTAGTCTAAAATTTTGACTTTGGGATATTGTACAGCTCTGATCCCAGCTAAAATATTTGACAGAATTAATTTGAAACAATGTCATATCATCAAAGAAGATGAGCATCAGTCATCTTACAGCTGCATGGAACATTTCTTTGCTTCATGGAAAAAAAGGATATACAATATTTCTCTAGCCATTATCAGACCCTAAAGGAAACAAGACAACAAATATAAACATAGTTTTAGCTACAGATAATGAATCCAAATGTTTCATTATTATGTCTTTAATGCCAATGAAGGAAGCAAGAGATTTATATTTATGCAGTACAAAATACCAGTTGTTAGAATGAGGATAAGATTATCAAGTGTCTTCTGATCTGTGCAGAAGTTGATGAGTTTTCTCACAACAGCAAAATAAAGAAATTTTACATTTTTAGCAAATCCTTTTTCTAATAAAGACAAAAACACTAGGCTTAGGATATCAAGTTGACCCATAATCCATGTTTTCTTATTGTTAAAACACTGCTAAAGCCAGTGGTAAAGAATGTGGTCA
Organism: Megaceryle torquata; assembly: GCA_024611175.1. Taxonomy (NCBI): domain Eukaryota; kingdom Metazoa; phylum Chordata; class Aves; order Coraciiformes; family Cerylidae; genus Megaceryle; species Megaceryle torquata. The sequence goes on from JANIJG010014884.1 coordinate 44,214, forward strand.
GAAAGCTAATAACTTTGTCTTTAAACTTGTTTATGAGAATATTGCATTTGACCATCTTACAGTGAACTTTAGCTAGGAACAGTTAAGCTTATATCTTCTGATGGTAGATAATAAAGTTTAATAGATACTGGAGACTCTAACACTTTTGGACTGCTGAAATGAGATGACAGGGGGGAAAAAAACCACCAAAAAATCAAAACAGATTAAAAAAACCCACCAAAAAAACAGTGGATTGGCTTGAGTCTGCTCCCATAGCAATGGAAACATGTAGTATTACTGAAGTGCCAGAGATCTAACTTTTATGATTTATATTATATTTATGAGTAGTGTGGTTGAGATAAGAATAGTCCACTATTACTACTTTTAGGTTGCAAACCTAAAAGAATTACTTTTTCATGTTAAAATGGTTTTGAGAAAATTTTGAAAATAAGTTATCCCTTAGTCAGTGGTATGTGCATTATCAGTTCTACACTGCTTGTTTGCTGACCCCAAGAAAATACAGCTGTCCTAAAATCAACCCAGAACACTTTATTTATAACACTCCTTTATTCACTGGCACGTGTTCACAGAATCACAGAATGTTAGGACTGGAAGGGACCTTGAAGATCATCTAGTCCGACCCCCTGACAGAGCAGGATGCCCTAGAGTAGGCCATACAGGAACGCATCCAGGCAGGCTTTGAAAGTCTCCAGAGAAGAAGACTCCACAACTTCTCTGGGCAGCCTGTTCCAGTGCTCTGTCACCCTCACAGTGAAAAAGCTTTTCCTAATGTTTTTTGTGGAACCTCCTATGTTCCAGTTTACATCCATGTAAAAGCTCTGAGTTCAGTACACTGATTTTGACAGATCTTTCTTAATCAGTCTCAGGGACTCAGATTCTACCACAGGCAGTTTAACTCACTTTCCTTTTGATGCTGGTAGCCCAGAATTGTACTCAAGGAATAGCCTAGGGCTTATCAACCGAAAGGTACAAAAAAAAAAAGTCTTTTGTCTCTAAAATGGAATTCTTAAATTTACTACTAGTTCAAAGAATTTAGGTATTTTAAACAACTGGGTTAGCATCTTGAATGTTTTCAGTACCTTCTGTTTTGCTTATATTTACATTTTGTGCGGTTGCTGTTTTCCCAATGTGTGGAGGTGTGTTGGTTTGACTGGAGCTGCACAAAAGGCTCAGTCATCTGAGATTTAACCTATGAATTTATTATCTGCTCTATTCTTTTTCAATCCTTGTTCTTTATAGTGCAGTGATATAATTAAATATTGATGCAATATAAAAACATCACTTTAAACTGTATTTAAAGCTTGTAGTCAAAATATTATGCATGAAACAGCACAACTGTGGAACTCTAGGCATGATATATGAGGGTTTATTTATTTGTTGGCTGTATCTTTTATTTACTGCTACACAGTGCACAATTTCACAAGAATTGAACACCTGCAACACTTCATTTAACTTCTGACCTGGTGGCTGAGTCATATGCTTGAACATTGAAAGCATGTTTGAATCATGGTGGGCTGAGGTATGCCTAAACCTACTCAAGATGCCTGTTTGTAAGGATAGTATATAAAAAAAGTACCTTTACACTTTCTGGTTTTAAATGAAAGAAGCCTATACTCCTGTCCTATTTCATGGTTTGCTTTTGTCATCTCAGTGAAGTCTGTATATGCAGAGAGTTTTTAGAGCATTACTTGTCAACTGTTTCCCTCATTATATTAATATCTCATCAGCCTATTTTCTAATTCCAGTGGGTCTTGTTTGAAGAGTAAATAACCTGGATGCTCAGATCAGGAAAGTTATATCTATTGCTAAAAAATCTCCAGAGGAAAATTTCAGATCAAAAAGGGAAGAACCTACTGAAATATTTTTAGTTTGACACTGTGGGGTTCCATTTTGGTCCCTCTGCATCCCTTCTTCAACAAATAGAAATGAACAGTGTAGAACACCATCAACAACCAGTTAAGACTGGATTATCATAAAATCTGAGCATTATACTTACTTTAATTAATGTATCCTACGTTTTCAGCACTACTGGAACTTCTCTGAAGGTGTGGTCAGGGCTTCTATGTGTAACAACATATTAAGAGCTTAGTACATGATACTTTTATACTACTTTTAATGATAGATTTAAGGAGATGAGTGACACCTTAGATGTCAAACACAGTTATAGTAACTAAAAATTAAGGACTTCACGTAGAATTGCCACAGTTGTCACTAAACTGAACTTCATGGAGCTGCCTTGATCTACGTCACCTGAAGTTCTACATTTTGCTTATTTTTAGCTGCTGTTGTGAATCTTCATAACTGGAAAAATAATTATACTTACTTCAGTTATCATTATTTTCTTTAAAGGTGCCCTATAATTAAATAATTGTCATTAAAAGTTTCTGTGGCTATTTTTGAAATTACTTATTAGCATAATATGAGAGCTTCCCCATCTGTAATTAATTCATCATCATGACATGTCTATGAGGTAGAGGTAATGTCCTTGCTTGACACACCTTGTCAATGAGGGCAACCTTTCAATGCTTACTTATTGTGACAAACATCGTATCAGTAGGAAAAATATGAGGACTAATGCAATCAATACATTTAAACAACCAGATATTGAACTTTGACAAGTATCTCAATTTACTGACATTATCAATCTCTGTAATGGAAATATCTTAGGTAATTTTTGGTTGTGGGTTTTTGCATTGTGATTTTTTTTTGGGGGGGGGGGGTTTGTTTTTTGTTTTGATTCTTCTGTAAGCTTTGT
>JANIJG010014884.1:47068-72232 GCA_024611175.1 Megaceryle torquata
TAACCTTTCTTACACTTACAGGGTAGAGGAAATTTTTATAATATTTAAGACTATTTTTAATTATTTTGTTAATACTCTAACCACATTACTTAAAATTAAAGCTATAAAAAATAATGTAAGACAAATGATGTCATTTACTATTCATCCTATATATCTTATAATGGTTTTGACCTTGGATAAGGGCAAATAGTTTTGAAGTGTGTTATAAGCCACTGCCATGCAATTTTACAAACTTTCTTATATTATGCATTTATGTTTCTAGTATGGAAGAGTTTTCCATAAAAATATAGTTAAGCCTCTCAAAAAATAAGAGTGGTTGTTTCTCTGTATAGTAATTTTGATTTATAGTCAGTAGGACAACCAATTTTCATTAATACAAATTACAACTGAAAAAAACATATTCAGCAAATTTTAGATATTGTTAATCATTATTTCAACCCACACACTAAGTGTTGACTAATCAATTAATATCTTTCCAAAAGCATTATATGAACTTTATCCTGAAAAAAATTTTACTGACTTCCAGGACCCAACACTTTTCAAATGTGAGGTCTGACAAATCTTGCAGCTTGGCTCTGTTAGTGAAATCCTCTTCTGGTCAAAGCTAGAGAAGAACAGTTGTCAGCACTATGATATCAGAGAAATGAAAGCATTAGCTACCAATGGTGAGCAGCAAAAACCACGTAAACAAGTTAGTATATGGCTCATTTTGTCTCTTGTCTATACTTTTAGACAGCATGTTACTGAAACTGCAATATAGTGCCAGCCCTAAAACTTGTTTTAGAATTTATAAAAAACTCTGGAATGGTCTGAAGTTTTTGTCATACAATCAATAAATGCTATACTGACTGTTAATTTATCAGTATTTTAGAGGATTTGAGCAATAATAACTTTATTTCAAAAGTTACTTTCTTTAGAAAAAAATTAGATTGTAATTTAGTTGGGGAGGTCAATACAGGCTAACTAGCCAAAGGTGCCTTTTGAGACAGAACATCTCTAGTTCATCATTTGTGTGTACTAAGCAATATATATATATTTATTACACATATACAGATGAAACTTCATCATGATGAAACGCAGGTTTATACAAGTAATTTTAGTCCCATAAAGTTATAAATATTTAAGTACTTAGAAATTAGGCAGAAAAGTTGATTAGGTTCTTAATTTTGAGTTCTTTCAATTACTTTAACAATATTTTATGTGGGTGGGTTTTTTAATTTGTTTTTAAGAACAATTTATTATCCAAAGCAGTTCACCAAAGAGCCTAAGAGGATGAAAAATAACCAGCATAGTTGTGTCCCTGTCCAACAACACTGTTATGTTAGGTCAGTTGAAAAAATCAACTGCAGATGCAATGATTTAAAAACTCATTTATCCAGAAAGGGAGGACAAGAATGTGTCTGTGTTTATGAGACTTCACAGTCAGTTACAATTTTGTATTAAACAAGCTTCAGATAAATACATAAAGAGCACAAGATGCTCATTTCTCAGCTGTTCTGTGTGAATGCCCTGCTTACCAGTTTATTAAGATGATACTCATGCTAAATGTATCTTGTATTTCACTATGCATGTTAAGAAAAGCAGTGGAAGTGTGGAGAACATGCTGTTTGGAGTAGCCTGCGTCTCTGTTCTCCCACATGATCATAGCTGGTGCTAGATTCTTCCTTTCCATAAGAATGTGTCCAGAGCCATTTTCCTCAAAAAACAGTTATCAGAAACTTCAAATATCCAATGCGATATAGGTCCTCTAAACTAGGGAGATTGACAAACTAAACAAAGAACATAGAACATCCCAGCTTCTAGAGGAGAATGGAAAACTTACTACTTGTATACCTTCTGTGCTTAGAGCTATTTTCTTGGAGTGTTGCAGATGCTGATTCAAGACTTTTGTTCCTGAGATGGACCTTGAATACAAGTCTTCTGCTTTCTGACAGATAAACTATTATGCAAAAAATGCACATCATTTTAACTAAAATTTAGACAGTTAAGTACCCAAAAGCATAGCTGTTAGCCAACCCAGGTATCTCAGACAGGAGGTTAAGTGAGGAGTTTTAGAACTCATTTTCGATCATTCTGCTGAAATGGCACAGTGTATGCATAAATCCTTTCTTGGGTAGCTACATCAACTTTCCATAGAAAACCACCAAAATATCTAATAGGTATCCTCATCTTGTCTGGGAGATTAAAGGTTGTCAATTCAGGACATGACACAACATGACATGACAGTATAGTATAAAAATGTTTATACTTCTAAGACAGGACTCTATACTTTCTTTGCTACAAAGGATACTACTCTGCTATGTACCTAGTGTTTATGATCATGCTGATTTTACACTATTAAAAGTCTTTAAAAAGTTACTAGCATTTCAGTCCAAGGTTACATCAGCATTTTAGCAGTGTATCACTTGATCTGATGCACCATCTGGGGAGAAATGTAATATTTTTTCTCTGTATGCTAGTTATTGTGCCCTGGATCATTTAACACATTTATGTCTTTGAACATAGGATTTCAAAGTCACTTTTGATCCTGGTTGGACACTACAGGGGCAGAATTCATGAAAAAACAGTTTGTAGATTGATTATTCCTTGATAGAGTATTATCATCAAATGCAATGTTTAGAGTTTTGGCACAGACATTCCGGTTTCCATATTTTTAACTTCTTAAAAGTTTTCCCTCTTTACATCAGACAGGAATAACTAATGCATAGGTAAATAGATAGTGCTCCATATATGTTAATTACCCAATGCTGCTCTTCTTCTCTACTACTAGAATGAATCTTCCTTCAATAAAAAGACAGCTGTAATGAAGATTAAGCTTATGAGGAACAGATGAATGTAACAAACAAACACATAAAAAGAAACATGAACTAAAGATGTCTATTTCAATTGTATATTCAAGAAGGACATTAATGACATTCTTGCTAGAAAACTTCACTTTGCACACCAACTCTCAGGAAAGTGTTTAAGAACATGGCAAACTGTATTATTGGACTTCACTTACCTCACCACACCATTAGGCTTGAATCTAACTTGTTCACACTGTACAGCTGAGTTTGAGTCTGAGTCAGTCGTGACCCCATACACCTACCTTTTTTCTTTTTTCTTTTTTCTTTTTTCTTTTTTTTTTTTTTTAATCTCAGATTTTCAGGTAAGTGCATGAGCAAGTGCTTTAGTAAACAAGTAACCAGAAGACTTTGACTGCAAGCTCTGAGGTCCCCAGGCTTTCCCACCATGCAACAATTTTTTTTTTTTCTGTGGCTATCACAAATTTGAGAGAACAACTTATTTTAACTGAATTAATTTTTCCCCCAAAACTCCAGAAGTAAAAATTTGATCTTGTTTAAAAACTAAATTTGCAAATTACAACAGTCCTAATAGGAGAACCATCCTATGTTTATTTGTTGCAGCAACATCAGCTCAGTAAGAACATGTTAATGACTGCTTTCGCTAACATGCAAAAAAAGGCCAGAAAATTGCAAAAGGCTAAAATTTTAGAACTTATGCTGTTTGATATTGAGACAACAAGCAGTTCATACTGAGATAAGCAGGTTTGGGGTTTGTTACTAGATTTTTCCAATAAGACCAGGAGGCTTTTCTCAGAAGTGTATTACAAATAGGATGATAATTGAATGGAGGAACCTGGAATAAATTAATACAATTTTCCACACTAAGCATGCCAAATACAAATATAGACTCTCCAGGTAATCTGTGGCTTATGTTTTTTACTTAATAATTTGAAATATACTTGATTTTTTACCCTCATTCTCTTTGATTTGGGTTTTTTCATTTTCACAAGTACTCTTTTATTAGTATTTTTAGAAATAGGTGAAATTGTCAGCTGCAATTCACAGAGAGCTGACTAACAAAATCCCTCATTTTGTGATATTTTATCCCTACAGTAATATTGCTAAAAGGAGCAAGAAAAAAACCCAAACCAAACCAAAACCAACCAACCAACCAAAACAGAACAAAAAAACCACTCAAATCTTTATTTACAGATATTACAAGGTACAAGTTGTTCCATGATCTGTGAAATAGATGCAGCTGTTTGTTATTAATTTCTGGTTTTCATCTCATACATATAAGGTCTGAGGTTTCAACATTTGTAATAGGTTTCATATATAAATAGCATTGGGAAAGGTTTGATTCATCAGTTTCAATTCTTGATTGAATTGCTCACTGCTTGTTGTATTTCTATGAAGTAAAGTCACTAATTTTCAGTTCAACTTAGTAAAATATATTTCCTCTCACCACAGTTATAAAAAAGCCAAATATAATCCTGTTTTAATTAGTAGTTGTCTTTACAGCTCATACATCTCAGTTCCTGAAATATAATGGCATTGAAATTATTTACTAAGTCCCTGTCCATGTCAAAATTCAGTTTGCTGTTTACCTAAAAAAAACCCCCCAAAAACCCCAAAAAACAAACAACAGTAGAAGATAAAGTGATTTCAGTGTACACACTGTACACCAACCTGCAATTTTCACAAGTACTAATAATTATTAAATACTTTATAATGTCAAAGTGTAAAGAAGAATCCATTTTGATGCTTAGGCTACCAGAACTACCTTACACCTCCACACATAATTTTGCCATATTTTATTTCCCTAGACAGAAGGATAGATATGTTTGAAAATATTTTTAATATCTTCTCAGATAAACTAATGTTAACTTCACTGCTTTGATAGCATTATTCCTGATTTATAGTACTAGCTGCAAAGAGAATCACATCTCACTCATTTACACTGCTTTGAAGTCAAAGACCTTTTCTTTCCATCCCTTGTGTTATATTTTTATACTTTCTCATGCTGCTGTCTTTCTTAGTATCTTATTCCATAAGCTGCCTCTCACAGCATGTTGCTGAGCTGGACAAAGTTATTTTCATCACCATGTCTACACCTAATGTCCTAAAGTGCTAGGAGATTGAAAGGAAAGTTGTGAGATAATTGCTCTGACCTATTTACTGCAGCCTCCTGTCACTGCTTCTACAGCAATGTTGTCAGTGGCCTGAAATAAGGAAATAGAAATGGACTCATTACATCAAGACAAAAACATAGAAAAAAGTTTGCATTCACTGATATATGGAAATTATTAATGATATAACAAGTGAAGTAGTGAAGCCTACATATTCGTATAGAAACAGGCATTTATGATTTAACAATAGTTTGTTAAGTTTCTGCCATCTCATTAGACAAATTACTCTTTTCTTAAACATGTATATGTCACAATGGGGACATAATGAAGCTTAGAATCCTGAATAGTGATTCTCTTATTGGTTAAATAATACTAGTTACACACAGTTTAATATAATGAATGCGTGGTCACTTGCAAGTGATCAGTGCCATTGGGAAGACATTGTCCAAATTATTTTTATTATTATTATCGTTATATTTTATAGTAGTTTGAGTAGAGTGCTTTCATGTTCATCCCCTTTTAAGTAAAGTTAACTTGCTATCACTTAACAATGTATTATGGTAGTGCTAATAACTTAGCGACATATAAACAAACAGTTAATGATTGTCCTTACTCTAAGAACTTATAATCAAGAAAGAAAAGAGAAAATATCTCTTATTTTCTAGGACACGATGTGATGTAAGTTGTTCTTTATTTCATAGTATTCAGTTAAATTTGAGTGGAGACTTAAGAAAAGGGCATAAGCTTTATAGACAACAATGGTCAATGTTTGCTGTGAATGAAAAATCAATATAAATGTAGTATGAAACAAGGCACACTGATACATTGGCAGAGGTCAGCTGTAGACTGGCAAATCAGACAAGCAACAGGGTGACCAGTTTCTGTAACAATTAGCTATAACAAGAGTGATGAAGAGGTTTGCTGAGCAGTGAAAATAGTGCAGCTTGATTTCCTATAGCTTTCTGTATTATGTTCCAATGACAGAGCAAATTCAGGTCCCTTGACATATGTCCTGTATCTGTATTTTCCCTTTCAGTATTTCCCACACTCCCCTACATTTATCACAAAGTATTGTGACCTTGTACATTCTGTTCTCAGGATACCTCTTTTATTCACCCATTAATTAGCAGTTACATAAGAAGTGGTATATGTTGATCCATTTGTTATTTTTTAGCTTCTAACAGTCCAAACAGAGAAGAAAATTAATGAGCTGAAGCCTTTCTTAGACTGTAAGTATATGGGCCAGCCTTTCCTTTCCAGCCATCTGACTGATGAAACACAAGATAAATCATTTTTGAGCATTCCATTCTTCTCAAATTTGGCAGAAATTGATCAATTATTTTAAAAAATATTGGAAAACAAATGGCAAACAAATGGACAGATAGTTAGAATCACAGAATGTTTTAGGCTGGAAGGGACCTCTAGAGGTCATCTTGTCCAAATTAACTCATGTAAGCTTCTTTTCATTAAGGGATTTGTTAAAATTGCATTTGTCATGTTGTATTTTAAGGAAGCCAGTAAATACAAGAAGTCTTATTTTGTACAATGTAATTACAAATGATACGTCATTATTTAAAATTTAAAATAAAACAATCAGATGAATTAATTTTATTTAAGATTTGATACCTATAATGTAAGTTCAATTAAAGCCTCATAATTGCCTAGGCATAAATCTGTGTCATCTTGTATCTTTTCCTGTGTTAAGAAATGATGGTTTTAAACAGTGATATTTCTCTATTTATTAAAAAAAAAAAAAAAAAACAAAAAAAACCCAAAAATAATTTAAAAGAATTATATCCAAAAAGAAGCAGCTAGATGTAAAGTAGTAACAATTGGGAGGTTTGGGGAAAGTTTTAGGTAAGAATTTTAAGAAAAATACAATTGTGAAATCTGTTCTTTGGTTAATAGGAAAGAAAGGAAATGTGGGAGAAAAAACCCCAAACTATAAAAAGCAAAAGCAAAAGCAAACCAAACCAAACCAAACCACAACAACAGCAACAAACAACAAACAAACAGAAACAAACAAACAAACAAACAACAAAACACAAAGGGTAGAACAGAATAGAAGCAGAAAAGTAGGTATTTCAGAAAAGTCTGGTTATATGTACATGCAATATCATGCAAGTGGAGCCTTTGCATGGAGTACATTAGTACATGAATGTGCTTTTACATATCCTCATATGTTTTAATGATCAACATAGATGTTTTGTCTGGGTATACTATTAATTCTTTATTTTAAAACAAAACCTTCTTCCTTTTAAAATAAAACCAAAAATAACTCTTCACAGCTCAGACATTACTTACATAGTTCACTGTTTTATTTTTCTCATCAGCTACAGCGCATCTGTAATATTTTCAGTTAATTTATTTGCTGGATATTGAAGTAAAAAAATGCAACAGTAAACATTGCATGACATAAAAAAAAGCATAGTCGAGAAAGGCACCAGCTATAAAACATGACATTAAGCAGCTTTAACATCGCTGTGTGCTCAGCAAAAGTCATTCTGTAGCAAATTTTTCTAGAGCTACTATCTTACAGTGGGAAAAAAAATTGGTTCATTCGGTTTAAGAAGAAAGAAACAGAACTGGATGGAAATTGCTAGATACCCAATTTATTTTAAGAGATCAAAAAGAGTATTCCAAAGGAAAAGCACTACACAGACTGCTAAAATGAACAACTATCCTACTATCCTTTAAACGGGAAATTTTCCAAACAAGGTTTCATTAAACAAGAGTCAGCAACAGGTTGATTACTATCTGTGCTTGTTTGGATGGAAGACAATTTTAATGGTCATGAAGGTTTATTGGACTTTACTGATTTAAACACCCTCACAGTAAGGAAAGATTTGCTGAATATAGCTGAGATGCAGGCTTACAATGCAATGGATGCTCAAGGTCCTGAAGGAAATGAAAGTTAAGCAGCTGAGGGAATTTGGATGATCTACACACCTGAATGATGCTGATAGTAGCTATAGTAAAACTGAAAATTTATAAACTATTTATTCATCAATTAAACACCTTCCCTAAAGTCATAAAATATGATGTAGTCATGTTATAGACTCACTGCTGCCATGCTACACCATCACTGCTGGGCACAAATTTGTTCTGCAGCTGTTTGTCAGGTTAAAGATAGAAGTAATACAGCCTTCAGTAAGATGTAATTAAAGTTCGGTAGTATTAAGTTGCTTCTCATCAAGCTGTTTCTGAATGTGTTAGTTTAAAAGAAAACCAAAGGTTTTACCCTTCTTGCAGAATAGTCCCCGTACATATGCTTATAATGACACAAGGATGACAGTACACAGTGCGAAAGGGGCTATACTGGACAATGCACAATTATCAGATATCAGATAGCAAGCTTACTGTATGCAAAATCCCTGTCATCTTAAAGAAAGGATCATGTGCCCATTCCTGAACTTAACTCCAATATTATTGCCCGTGGCAAGATTTTGTGATAATACTCTACTTAGGATGAGGATGGAAAGAGTCCTGAGAAGCAGAAAAGGAGGGATAGTCTTTGTGTATTAATCTTTGCTTAAAATTTGACCTTCTTAAGAGATCACAGAGGTATGGAATGGTTGAAGTCATCTTGTCCAACCTCCCTGCTCAAGGGGGGCTACTTACATACAGTAAGTTGCCCAGGACTGTATTTAGATGGTTTTCAGTATTTCTAAGGAGGGAGACTCCAACACTTCCCTGGACAGCCTGTGCCAGTGCTCATACACTTTCACAGTTAAAAAGTGTTTCCTGATGTTCAGAAGAAGCTTCCTGTGTTTAAGTTTGTGCCCGTTGCCTCCTGTCCTGTTACTGGAGATCACTGAAAAGAGCCTGTCTCTGTCTTCTTTGCACGTTCCCTTCAGGTGCTTATAGACATTGATGAGACCCACCTGAGGTTTTTCTTCTCCTGGCTGAACAGTCCTAGCTGTCTCACTGTTTTCTTCTATGAGACATGCTCCAGTCCTTTCATCACCTTAGTGGTACCTTGTTGGTCTCCAGTACATCCATGGCTCTCTTGTATTGGGGAGCCCATAAATGGACACAGCACTCCAGGTATGGTCCCACCAGTCCTTCCCCTGAATAGAGGGGAAGCTTCACCTCCCTCAATCTGCTGACAGCACTTTGTCTAATGCTGTTGAATATACCATTTGCCTTCTTTGCAGCAAGGTCACATTGCTGGCTCACATTCAACCTGATGTCCACCAGGACTCCCAGGTCCTTTTCTGCCAGCCTCCTTCCCATTAACATTCTTTTCAGACACCTCCATTTGTAATTGCCTCACCCTGATAAGTGATGGTTCTAACATTTGAAACTTCATAAACCATATGATTTGGGAACAGGAAGAGATGGTTCTGGATGCATTATGAGTCCATTTCAAGAATCAATAAAGTATTGGAAAGACATTTATATTTTGATACTTTCTGTTTGTAATAGAGGAAAAGCAATTTTCCTAGACATTTTATTCAGATGAGTATTCAGACTTTTCAGTGGTTTTGCTTTGTTTTGTTTTCCTAAGTGTACATGTACTTTTATTAGCAGCTTTTAACAGTATGATTTTGTAGGTGATTTCTCAGATACACCAGTTAATACCTGTCTAAACTTACTAAAGGTTAATTCCTTGTCTGTCTCTCCCACATTTCATCTGGCCAGAAAAAGACTGGAGAAAACTGGCCTTTTACAACAGTGTCTCATACTGTTACAGTAAGTATATAAATATACAGTAAGTATATAACTTTAAAATCTTTAAAGAAAAAATGAACATCTCAAGAATAAAAGTATAAATAAAGTAGTTTTAAAACATTCTTCCAAGCTTTTAAAGGTGGCTTCTTTGTACTCTGGAGAACACAAACTCTGACATTTGTATTTTTAGTAGAAGTTCAGCTTATCATTATTTTTGTTAGCATAGTGTCTGGTTTATATCCTCTTTCTGCTCCTGCCATCAATGAATACCCTGGATGCTGTTTTTCTCAATGTATACTGAGTTCAGAGCTAGACAAGTGCACAGATAACCTAAAGATCACTTAAAACTCAGAGCTCCTTTCTCTCATTTCTGTCTAGTACATAACACAGAAGAAAGTTTAGAGGCCTGGCCTTATGAGTTTCTAATAATTTCTAGCAATCTGGAAGAAGTAATGCATGTACAGGGACTTGCTGGCTTCTTTACTTGTTTGCTTGTTTTCTAAGAATGATGAGTTTCTAAAAGACATTGTTTATGATGTGAAAGTCAAATACTTGCATTTTCTCACAAAAGTCTTGACTTTTCAATAGGGAATGAACAGCCTCAGTTCCAAGTGGAGTGACTGGAAGCTGGGAGTGCGCAGTCCTGACAGCTCGTTTTTTGAATGTAATAATAATTCTGATTTTAATGACCTACTATTACATTTTGATTCTTGAAGAGGTGGATGTCACTTGCTCTCTGTTCAGGTGGACTTAAAATCATAGACATTGGTTATAAAGAACATGAATGGGAAGGAGGAGACTGAGCATCTTTTTTGTTAGAGGTAGGATAATGTTGACATTCAAATGCATTTTACTTTCACGATAATCATTTCAACAGCACTCTAGCTGATACTTCATACATGTTTTAACTGAAAACCATAGGCTGGTGGGAATTTTATAACCAGTTTAAGATTTAAAATTATTATGATTTTATTTTTTTTTTACTCACAGGAAAATAAAAAATGAACTAAACCTCTGTATTTTTTTTTTCCTATATTTCATTTTATATTATAAAACGTACCACAAAATGTCTCTAAATTAAAATATAAGTAGAAAAAAACATGACTCCAAAATAAATCTCAAATAATTTACTGGGTATAGACTTTAATTTGCCCAGAAACTGAGGTGGCTGTTTGAAAATTGTTTTGGGGCATATTTCTGTTACCATTTTCCCTGATCAAACAGTATTGCACCTTCTACCAATATTATTCCTCTTAACTTTGTGTATTTCAGAATAACATAGATATTCCTATCAATTTAAGTGCTACTTTAGGCACTTAGAAATCTTTTGATTTCCACTAGAAATATAGGATCATTACAGGATAATTTAGGTTAGAAGGAACTTCAGGAGGTCTCTCACCCAAGTTGTTGCTTCAAACAAGATGAGGTCTGAAGTCAGACCAAGATGCTTAGGGCTGTATCCACTTGGGTCTTGAGAACCTCTCCCTTCTCCAGGAGGAAGGAAGCTACACAAGCTTTTGAGACAATGTGCTGTGCTGCCTAATTATCTTCATGGGGAGGGAAGAAATTTTTTGTCATATTCAGTCTGAAATATTTTTGTTTCCATCGTTTCTTGTCCTTCTGCCATGCACCAGTGTGAAGAAACTGACACCGTCTCCTCAGTGATATGCTGTATAACGTTTTAATTATTTTTGTAAATAAAGGTATAGAGGGAAAATATAAGCTATACATTTAGTATTAAAAACAAACAAGCCAACAGAAAATCATGTGCTAGATATTCTCTATTAATAAAACTATCCAGACTAAGAATTAATCTTCAAGTGTAAGAAATTTACCGGAGAGACCAGTTATGTCTCATTGGGTCATCACTTTTATTTCTCACTTATAATTTTATAGAGTCTTTTGTGTTACTGTAGAGAAGGTTATAATTGTTCTTAATTCTCTTTATCTTAAACTCTTACTGTAAATGGTCTTGTTTAACTTGAATCAGAAATATACGCCTACCACTCAGATATGTTTTCAAACAGAAAAGGTTAATGCAATGGAAATTGTATAACTAAACTACAAGAGAAAATAAATATTTTTCATAATATCTATTTGCTGTACAAGGAAATAAAGTGTTGTATATATTTGGATATTATAAAGACATGCTAAACTTGTTTCCCTACTAGAAATCTTACTTGCACATGAGAAAAAAAAAAAGTTTGGCTTTAGTCTCCATCTTTATGTAAGTTATACCAACAGCATTTCTAAACTTCAGGGCTTATATTAAAGGAATTTTTATCACATTTAGCTTTCTGAATAAATAGTTCTTGTAGTCCACAGTGACCTTACATGTGCTTATAGCTGTCAATTATCTTTCTGTAAACTTTGTAAACTCCCAGCTGTTTATGGAGATCAAATAATAATTAAAAAAAAAAAAAAGACAGTCGTCTTGCAGATGCTCACGAGTATATTTCATAATATGGTTTGTGAAGTCATCAGTTTTAAATAAATGTTAATTGCATTACTTTTAGTTAAAATATTAACTGATGTGGATCTTAGTAGTAAGAACAACATCACTTAGTATTCTTAATATTCTCAATATTTCATTCCAGGTGCCATATACCAAGGGTTAGAAAAATATGCTTGTCATTGTGTAAGCTTTGCCGTCCAAACACTGAATACGCTGTCCATCATCACATTGTCTGCTAAAAAAGGATAGGTGCGTACTAATTTTAATCTGTGTTTTGTTTCTTATTTAACTGAAGTAAGACTGAAATTTCTATTGAAAATCAAACATCCTTTCCTCTATATAATATTTTAATTATACTAGTGAATATTGGTAATAAAAGAAATAAAACATACTGAGTTACCTCTTCAGGTAAGATACAAACTTATCTTCCTCTCCCCATTATTCTTTATATTCTAACTTTTATTAGACAACTTATTTCCTACTCAGTGACTTAAACAGCATTAATAGAAAGCCAAAAAACAACAAAAAATCCTCCAAAGTTTCTACTGACCTTGGAAAATACTCATAGACAAAGGATGAGTCAGAAAAACAACACAAGCCAGACATCTGGTAGGCGGTTTCCTTTGCTTTGGTTTTACCTTTTTTATTTTATTTTTTTTTTTCATGTATGAATGTCTAGGTTATTGGCTAGTTTCTGATCAAAGTTTTGTCCAGCTGCTACGCGCCAAAACTTGTCACAAGTACATACAAACAACTCTAGTCAGGCACATAATGAAAAAGAAAACTTTGACTAAACCCAGAATGCTTTGGCAGGAATACATTATCTCTCTTGGTTCTTCAAAGATAGGACATTTTTTCATTTTAATGTAGCATAATTCAATAGATGCCACATGGCTAGTAAAATAGCAGATTGGATTAATGATCTTGTTCCACATTTTTATAAAAGTATAGTGGCCTTCAGCAGACACCACTTAAAGTTCAGATGCCTCATTCAGAGAAGACTTTACAGATGTTGAATACAATACTGAGGGTTAGAAAGAAAAAAGTATTAAAAACAAGGTCACTTATGGAGCAAAACCACTTAGAGACTGTATCTCAATCTTTTCTGAATCTCCATCTTACATTCAGCAGGAATTTAAAGCTCTATTCCTGTGCAATACTGCATAAAGACGGTGCTTATGAATGCTCTAAGTGTAGATGACATCTGTTTTCCACCAATCTGAAGTATGAACTGAGTTATCTGTATGAAAGTATTAGTGTGAGAGTCCCACTGTATACACAAAATATCAATTATTAAATGACAATCTATTTTAACAGCAAACACACTTCCCTGAATGCTGCTGCACACAGGAGAAACACTCTTGTCACTGACTCTGATAAAGCTTTCATCACTGTTAACCAGATGAAATTCCATTTAAGGTGCTCAGTACACACTGGTTTGGAAAGTGACATGAGACTGTAATCATGTTTAATCTGTAAGGCAATCAATAGAAATAAATTTATGAAAGGAGAACTGAAGATCTGTATATATGTACAGATATATATGCATGTATCTTATATGATCTTCTCTTCTATATTTTGAGGTAGTACACAAGCAGTTTGTGAGAAAAGGTGTTTTTCTTTTCAATGTCTCAATAATGAGATTCGTTACTACTTTTGACTTTTTATTTTATTTCTTGGATCTGTTTTCTGTTATTACAATTTTACCTTTTTCAGGGGTTGATAGCCATGACTGATTTGTATTAGTAGGTGTTCTACATGAATGACCTCTTTTGTACACATTTGGGTAGATTTATTCTTCCTTTTATATACCTAGTCATTGTTTTCAATCTTACCTATCCTTTTAGCTTTTACAAATTACTGAAACAATGAAGTTGCCTTTTCAGGAAAGCTAACTGCAGCTTGGTAATAAAGTTACTCCATTAACACTGTTAGTCTGTCACTGATTCTCTCACAATAGTGTTATCATCCAGATACTTGTTCAAATATTAACATGACTATTTGTGGAAATCAAGTACCTGCTACAGTTTCCTGTAGAATGAGATGATAGTGGAGGTAAAAGGCTTTTATGGATAGACAGAATTTGTTTTAAGAAGGTTTAGGCTATTATCCTTGTTTACTGATAGCTTTACAAAGCTAGTGGTGTTCAGTCTTATACTACAAAATAATTGTCCATCAAGGTGTACAAAAGAGACCTGGATGGCGGTCTAACACATTTCAGAACTTCTCAAAATTAATCTTTGTGTAAATTAAGGCTGGGGGATTTTTTTGGGTTTTTTTGGTTTTTTTCCCCTCAGTTAATACTTATTCAGATAACAAGCAATATTTCCAACAGAAAAGAAATTGCAACAATGACCGGTACATTAGACTAGTGACTTCTCCACTCATCTGCAGAGGAAGTTTTCAAGATTCAAATACCATGTTTATCCATTGTAGTCCTGACATTCCTATTATCTTCACTACAAAACTTTCAACATATGCCAGCCACTTTGGATGCATGCACTCTGCATGTACAGTGAACCAGATACAATATCTCTACAGATTATCATTTACATTAAATGAAATAATAACAAAATACTAAATCTACTTTCAGCCATAACATAATATGGTGATTAGTGAATATAATGTGTCATAATCACTGTCATACTTTATAAAAAATCCTTGAAAGATCTTCAGGTATGCATACACTGTGAAGAAAAAAAGAGTAGGTGATGGCTGCACCACTATTACACTTTTGCAGGCATTCTCACAGGTGAGAGATGATACAGAATGTATTAACAGTTGACCTTTGGGTACACAAACTTCACATTTTAGTTGAAGGGTAAAATACTCTTGGAGACGCATCCAGGAAGCTGCTAAGAAAGGTGAATTTTCATAGGAAAAAAAAAAAAAAAAAGATTCAAAGCAAAAGGAGTAATTTTTACTGTAATAGAAATACAGAACCATTGGGTTCTGTAATACATTGGGGTGAGAAAAATCAATATATTTGGCTTTCATGTCTTTCATTATTCTCCTGCCTGAAAAATGGCTGTGTGAACAATAGAGGTAAGAATTAAGTTCTTAATCCTCAAGTGGTTTCAGGAATGGATGCTTCTCCTGTATTCCTTACAGTAGCTCCAATCTCATGTAACATTCCTCTTCCATCAAGTCTATGATATGGTACAGGAAAATCAGTACATCAGTTACTAAACCAGCCATTAATTCATGTCAACTGCTATTATAATCAGGGACAATCCATCCAAAACAGTTTCTGATTCTGAGGGCTATTCTGTCCAGATATAAATGCCTCTTGCCAGATGAGCTGGATCACCCTCTGGTCTCCACTGTCAGTACTGAGAAGGAGTTCGATCCACTTTCTTACATGTAGACTTCTAGCATTATTTATGATGTCTTCAGGTGCATGGGACACCTGCAGAAGGCCAACAGGTATAATCCAGGGAGGTCTGCACCCTACACACCAGCAACCAGGGGTCAGACAGGATGCCCTGAGGCATTTTTTTCATGCAATTATTTAAATTTAGGTAACTGATTTTTCCCTTACCTCTCCACTGAATTTTAATAAAAGCTTATACATCTTTGCACATAAGTATCTTAAATCTTAAACAAAAATTATTAATATGATTTGGGAGGCTGTAAGGTATTTTATGTGCCTTGCACTTGGTGCTCGATGTCTGTGTTTCTCCTGTAGGTTCTTTTGTGTCAAATCTGCCAAACTATGCAGGTACTATAGATTTCTGACATTGTCTTATATTGCACTAGATGACTGGTTTTAACTACCAATTAATTAAAGAAATTATTATATATACATACAAATTAAAGGATTTAGTATTTAATCTGCTTTTTACTGGTCTATCATGGATGTTTTGAATCAAGATTAAGAAAAAATAAACAGTGCAAAGGCAGGAAGAAATCTTTTTGCTTCTACTCAGTCTCAATTTTTTTCACTTGTAGCGATTATTTCACAAGCTCATGAATATGAATCATGTATCTTCTGAATCATAATGTAAAATGGGACGAGTTGTTGATTTTTTTTTTTTTTTCTTTTTCTTCTTGTATGCATTGTATTTGGCTTGCACTCACCTTCTTTTAGAGTTGATGCTGGCCTGCTTACTACATCTTCATTAAAATTAAAAAGCTTTTGGTGTTTTTATTGTTATTATACAGGGAACCAACTTAAGCACTTGTAAAATCTGCTGGAACAGCTGACATGACCAACATCACCCACACATGACAGAAATGTACAGCAGAAAGCTACAGTTTAGATGCTTTACTCAAACCGAATATCTATCTTTTGACATTCCTTGCTGCCCTTATAAGCTGCAAAAGATTCCCTTTTTAGCCTTCTATGTTTTTATACTGGTGTATTGTGTCTGTTTCTTTTTTCTAAAACTTCCCGAAGCTTTAATACAGAGTGATTAGCAACTTGAAAGTTCACATTTACACTCACATTTTACAGCACCCAAGAGCAGGGGACAAGGGAACTTTGCCTGTGTTCCACTGGTAAAATATTTCATAGTCCATTTATTCCATTGAGGAGGATGGAACACTACTACTGTGGGCAATGGATAATAAAGCATCCATAGTGTATGAATATGCTTTTGGATTTCTCAATGAACTATTTAAAGTGAAGGAGGATATGAAAAGATAAATATTCCAGGATGTGTGTTTCACTTCTATTTATGATAAGGCAAGATAACAACTTAGAGTACTAAAGTAGTGATTGTATTTATTAAGCTCTGCCAGTAGGGCTCTCTCTTGCATTATATTTAATTTCAATCAGGACATTTTCATTTTATGTGTATAGTTTTGTCTTCTAGGTAATTTTAACCCTGAAATGATAAATCACTAGTCCTATTTCTGGAACCTATTAGCCAAAGAACTAGACTTTTTGTATTTAGAGTTCCTATAGAAAGATATTTCTAAGATATTTCCTTTTTAAGTAATTTAATTCTTGTTTAATGAAGACGTGCATATGTCCACACTTCTAACTGCAGTGTCTCTTAGGAAATTTAATTAGCCAAAGTTGTAAAATTTTAAAAAAAACCACCCTGCAGAAAGACCTGGATAGGCTGGAAGAGTGGGATAACAAGAATCTGATTAAGTTCAACAAGGACAAGTGTAAGGTCTATCATCTATGAAAACATAATACAGGAGTGCAGCACAGGCTGGGAACTACCTGGCTGGAAAGAAGCTGTGTGGAAAGGGATCTGGGGTTCCTGGTGAACAACAGCTCAATATGAGTGAAGGGTTTCCTGATGCAGCAAAGAAAACCAACAGAATGATGGGTTGAATCAACAGGGGCATCACCAGCAGAGATGAAGAAGTTGTTATGCCATTCTGCTCAGCGCTTGCCAGGTGAAACATAAATGTTGTGTTGTAGTCTTTTAATTTTGCAGCTCTCGTTTATTTTGTATAGATAGGAGAAACTAACCCTGATAGACTGTCTTGAGTAACCTTGGGCTGTATAGATAAGAGGGACTTACTAAGAGCTAAGCAGGAACAAAGAGGAGCCTCCATAGGTAAGCTAGAACATACCAGTTCTGCGGTTGCCGGATCAGCACAACCTGCATTCTGAGACAAAGGTAAAGATACACTGTGAGGAAGACTGTGGGCCTTCCTCCAGAAGACCCCAGCCCATGACCACCAGACAGCAGTGCACAGGCATCAATGAGAGGAGACTTATGATAATGAGTTCCCAGAAATAATTATAATAATGACACCTATTCCCGGAATTAATTGTGATGACCCCTCCTTTGCCAATGAATATGTATATTTCTCATGATAAATAATTGCTTGCTTTGAAGTACAGCGCAGTTAGGAGGAGTGATCCCCCTTGTGCCCAGCACCGCAATAAACATGCCTACTTTATAACTTATCTCCATTTGTAGAGTTTGATTCTGCATGTCACAGGCCACACCGAGAATACTGTGTTCAGTTTTGGTCCCTGCTGTACAAAAAAGATATGGACAGGCTGGAGAGAATCCAGAGAACAGCCACAAAGATGATCAAAGGACTGAAGCCTGACATATGAGGTAAGGCTGAGGGAAATGGGTTTGTTCAGCCTTGAGAAAAGAAGCCCTAGGGGACACCTGATCACCATGTTCCTGTATTTAAAGGCTGACTACAAAGAAGTTGGAAACCTGCAATTTAAAAGAAGTCACATGGAAAAGATGTGGGGTATGGGTACAAGTTACTCCTGGGGAGATTCTTATCGGACACGTGGCAAAAACTTGCACGTTTAACTCTAAGGTCCAAGCAAACCATCTATTTGAAGTTTAATATGCCACTAATGCAGGATTTTATGGATACAGTGGAAGAATGCATTATTACAACTTAAAAGCAAGAATACGTTAGAAAGCATGCTAAATATTATATGTGTATTAGTTAATCACTCACTTTTGCGAACTTACAGCATGCTAAATATTTGCTTACTACTCCAGGTAAGGGCTCTCAATCTTAGAAAAGTCACCTTGGTTGATGTCCTGACCAATGGGGAAGGGTCTGAATACAGGTGAGCATTGGAGAGGTGACTCCTAAAATCTAATCTAAAACTTAGCACTTTTAACCTCTGTTTTATGTGACTGATTATACAGTTTGAATAGACAAGGTTGTGGCTGAAACCCTCCAGGTGGTTGTGGCAAAACTATGCCCTATTGGAGTATTCTGTCTGGAGACACAAGAGTCAGCTGAAAGCACCACTGAAGCCCTCCAGCTTCTCCTTATCTTACTTTCTCAGGAAGCCAAATAGTGGTTTGAATTGAGACTTAGGGCATACCCTTTGTTGAGGAACTGCAAGGCTCAGCTCAGGTTTTGGTTCTTTGTTGTGGTTCAGCACTGCCCTGTTTGGCCTGGGGCTTATGGACAACTCAGGGCTGAACCATCTACAAAGCTCCCCATGTGTCATCTCTGCCTATATAGGGCCACAGATAGGCTGAGTCACCTGCGCAACTCCCCCCAACCCCCTGACTTGAGTTGCCTGCATGCACCAAGTGATACTGAAATTTGAGTATGAACTATGAGCCAGAAAATCCATAAAACACAAGAGACAATTTTTCACAATGAGAATAATCAGCCATTGGAATAATCTCCCAAGGGAAGTTGTTGATTCCCCAACTTTGGACACTTTTAAGATTCAGATGGACAGGATGATGGACTATCTTGTCTAGACCATGCTTTTGCTGAGAAAGGTTGTATCCTTGAGGCTCCAAAACTGGTATTCTGTTATTCTCTGATTCTATGATTCCTTCAAAGGTGTGAGCACTCCCATGGAACATATATACTGTACATATGCTCTCTTACTAAATATGCTTTTAACAGTTTGTTGGGGTTTTTTTTGCAACACCAAATAGCCCCACTGCCAAAGATATCCCTATGTTTTTCTGTGTAGTAATTTTGGTTTGGTATTGGGAAATAAAATACATTTTGAAAGTTAGTCTTCCTTTAAAAACACAGAAAGAAAGAATTCCAGTGTGAATAAGGCATCTAGTGACTAAGTGGTCAGTAGAAAGAGAATTGTCCCATTTATCACAGATGCCTGTACAACACTTTTGAAAATGCCTGTCTCTCCTCATTAGATACAGCTATACCTGGCTTAGACTAACCATCTATCTGTTTATACAGCAAAAGTTAGGTGAGATGCTTCCATCTTTCTGTTCCTTCAGAAATTTCCTATGTCCAGCAACCATGTATAGCCCTGAGAATCCAGATCCTTGACATCTTCAAAAACAGTACTGTGATGTTATGTATAGAACACTCATGTGAGGTAAAAGACTCATAGCAGACATAATGACAGTGTCCCAAGAGTACCTAACTCACTTCAGAATACATAGTTTGGCAGAATCTAAGGCTTTGACAGAAATTAATCTTCAGGACTAGCATAATTTTAAGTGTCTCTGTGATCAAGATTTTTTTTTTAAGGCATCTGTTTTCTTTGTATGAGCTATGTAGCACACAACAGCTTTTAGCTTTTACATTTATTCCAACATCATAAAAAGATCTGTCAGGACAGAATGTTAGAGCAGAAATTTTCAAATCTGTTTACCTGTTCATGTTCTACTTTGCAATTGTATTCAGATTTGGAGAAAATCTTACAACAGATTCCAGAAACTTTAACATCAAAGCAACACTTTTGAAATCAGGTACCTAAGTATGGATTTAAGCAATTTGTTCTCAAAGTCTGAGATTGCAGACTTACATATTGTTAAATATGTTAACTATGTATAAGAGCAACCAATGATCCACTATTCAGCTCATCTAATTTAGATTAATTATGAATTAGATTAGAAAGTGGTTTAGAACACAGATCTTCTTGGTATTTTCTAGCTTTTTTCCATTGATTGAAGACAGAACCTAGATGGCTTTGTCTGAGGCAACTCAAGATAAAAGATATTAATCCTTTCCTAAGTGACCATATTGTGAGTACATTTAAAAACTTAAAGTATGCACCAAAGTTTCTTTTATATACTGGATATAATATAATGCCATAGGGTAACAGAAGACTGAACTGAGACTTAAGTTAATTTTGAATCAGTGGGCAATGTAGAGATTAATTCTTTGCCTTTGCTTTTAATTTCCTGCTAAGGTTTATATCTGAAGCCAAGATCCAGAAATTATAAAAGTATTGACAGAAAGGCTATTATTGCAGAATTTCTACCTCTGAATGCAACCAGAAAGGAAATACTAGTCTTTTATTACTATTTTAATAAAATGAAATTAAAAACAACATAGACTTCTCAGGATTTTTCTAATAGGAAGAAATCTAAGTTCTGATAAACCATGGACCTTTATTCAACCAAACAACAATTGACTACATCTTGCCTCATGACCTTCTGCCATGGAATACTAAACATAAGTGAAATGGCATTGGTCAAAATTAGATTCCATGTAAGTCACAAAACTTTTTATCAGGCAGCTTGTTGTAGTACAATTCTCCTTACTCATGGGCCTTTCAATACAGGGTGTGACACCCCTTCCAGGGCCACACAGCAATCCATTGGAAAAATACAGGTTGCAAAAGACAGTGTATCAGGAGCCTGTCTCCTGCCCACCCTGTTCTCCAGGGGCAATAATGACAGTTACCTCCTGCAGTGGACCTGAGAGTTGAAGTGCCCCTTTGGCACACCTGGCTCCTACTCATGTCTTTGTCATCATGTACAATCAGTCAATCCTCTTAGTACCTGGTACGCTTGCACTTGCATTCTGTCCCAGAGGGGGGATACCAGGACCCCAAGATTCATTAAGTTCTGGGCATGTCCAACTGATAGAAAAATACCAGGACCTTCGATTTCTGGACATGTCCAAACCAGAATATTACAACAATGGCATTAGGCTAAAATGGAAAAGTACTTGACAAAAGTGATCCAAAATTAGACCCTTTGAGCTGGTCTGGATTGCAGTGGGCTGCATCCAGCATCTCCCCTGAGTTGGAATGCCTCTCAGGACTATCTACTGACAAAGCTGATGCAAGACCTGGGCAAGACCACCTCCTCTAGTCTCAAATCCTGCCCATTGAGAAATGCTGATGTATTGTATTTAAACTCAAAGAAATAAATTTTTGCTATAGCCTAGTCTTTTTTACCCAACTCTCTACCTGTCTAGGTGTTTGATTTTTTTTCATGTGCCTTTATGAGTGTGGTCATGTGCATATTTCACTGGTCAAATATTTCTGTGTCTGTATGCTTTGTGTTTATGCAAATACATATACTTTGGTTTGAGATACCTTGTAGTAAGTGTGAGTTTTCTCATTCTTGAACCTGTAAATAAGTTCCTGTTTTACTAAATGTGGTCCTCTCCACAGGGGGTGGGCTGGAGGAGCACCTCCTCTCTCTTCTTCATGTGTCACCTTGGTGTCTGTAGGGCTGTTTCTCACACTTTTTTTTTTTTTTCCCCCCCTCCCTCCTTTTTGCTGGACATCATTTACATTTTCTTATGTATATTTTCCCAGATATACCACTAACTTGGCTGAGGGGCTCAGCTGTGCCTACTTGTGGGTCCACTGGAACTAACTAGAACCATCTGTGTCCAGCATAGGACAGCCCATGTTTTCTTCTCACAGAGGTCACCCCTGAAGCCCCTCACTGCCAAAACCATGACAAAATACATTGACCTCTGTAGTATCTCACTTTTCCTTTTTTATGTTTCATCTTCCCTACATTGCATGAGATGTTCTGTTTAGTGTATAAGCAACATGCCAACTGGTACCTGTGTTTGAAGACTACTTCTGGCACGTCTGACTAAACATTACACTGTCTTTTCATTTTCACACACTGTTTTTAAGTCTCATGACAGCTATTTCTTTTATAATAAAAGGTTATTGGAATCTTATAAAGATGTCCATATGAGATGCAGTATCAGCAAAATCCTCAAGGAAGGTACCAAATGTCTTTCCCTTGAACTTCTCTTTTCTTGATGATATATTTTGAAAATCAGAATCTTTCAGATTTTTATAATATATATCAGGTGGGTTTTATTTTCTTTTTCCTTTTGATCATTTACTGATCATTTCCTTTTGATCATTATAACGAAATATTTTACTTCCTTCAGGAAAGACATTTTGTTCTATTATGATATTTCAAAGGTCTTAAATACACTTTAAACTAGTTAAATATCTGTATTAGTCAGACGGAGAAAATGAAATTCATCACAGACTAGCTCAACCTTTTGAATTTTAACATGAAGACTTGTTCAGTACATTACAGTATGCCCTCTTAAGTTTGCAAATCAAAACATCCAGTGATTGACTTAGATATTAAATCATACTATCACCTTTAAAACACTAAAGAAGTGTTTGTAGCGTTGTTTTGCCTTTTGCCTGTTACAAGATATACCAAAAGTCCATCATGGCTTTTATGTGCCTGTCTTTAAGAAGGGCTCCAAATTTTAGATGCTGAGTAGACAGAGGCATCATGTGCAGCGAAGCTGAGGCACTATAGCTCTGAAAAAAAAATAATAAATTCAAGCACATGCTTACTGTTGCTTATGACACCATTCTTCTGAATTCATTTTAGCCATCTAAAAGTCAATTATCTAGCTTAAGTTATTGATGGAATCTGTTGTCTCGTCCCACTCAGTGGACAACGAGGGAGGTGAATCTTTGGGATCCCCCGAAAGAGGCTGTCCCTGCACGGCAGGGCGGCCGGGGCGGCAGAGTCACGACAGTGACTCCGAGGAACAATAACAGAACAATTTATTAGTTCTTCCTAATGGAACAGTACGGATAAAACTGTTAATTTTTGTAGGCGATTATTTTACGGCGAGATTAGATTTTGAGGAAGAGGGAGAAAGTTATTAGAAAAAAGGAGAGGATGGAGTGAGAGAGCGAGTAAGAGAGAGAAAAAGACTATCACCACTCGTGGATCCAGCGGCGTCTCACTGGATCAGTCCAAGCCTTCAGTTCTTCGGTGGTGGGTGCACAATGATCAATATTTTTCTGTCCCTTTTACCCTTGAGATATCTGGGTGGCATTCCCAGTTTGCACAGGAAGTGGTGTTGATTTGCATGAGCTCCATAAGCTAGAAGTAGTGCGGCGCCTGCCATCCACCTCCCCCATGGTGCAGTCAGCAGGAGCACTTAACTAAAGAAAAGACAGAGTCCCACCTCTGCAGAAGTTATCTCTTCCTTTTGTTAAGGCATATCTGCAAGGAGCCAAAGGAGGGGGCACAGAGACATTGGGATCAATCAACACCTCTTCCTTCCAAACAGGTCTTTCCAGACCTTATCACTTCACACGGTTTGAAGCACAAGATAGCTGGGATCTTACAGCTGTTTCCACTGGTAGTGGAGAGAAAGAAACGTCTCCATCAAGTTGTTAATCCTTGTAATGTATGTAGGTGGAAAAAAATCATTCCCTGAAGGGTTATTAAGTTTCTCTATTAATTGTAGAAGAAATCTGAATAAGTAGAAGAGAGATTTCTGGAGACCTGAAGTTAGGTGAGAAAATCATATTATCTTTAAATTTTCTGTAGACAGTATTTTTGCTCTATGTGCTTTTAGCTTTCTCTAGATAAAACATGAATCAGGAGTAGTGTTATGCAATCAGTGTGATTGAAGGGAAAAAGAAAAATAGCTACAAAAAATATTAATCAGCAATATGCAATTAATAGTTATTTTCTAAAAGCTGAGTCTGTTATTAAGAAGCAAAAGGCATCTAAGAAATGCTCAAATTTACTGGTCGTGTCTTCCCTGTTCCCTTGAGAGCAGGATTGAGAGTGGCTTTGCTAGAGGATAAGAAACATATAATTACAATTTTTCCCCAGTCCATTATATCATACAAACAATTTTCTGTCTTTTACAGAAGCTTGTTTTCTTTCGAAGACCAAAAGTGATCATTAATCTCATTTGTAGCCTCTTCTTCAAGTGATTATGAAATTAATAAGAAACTTTCAGTTTAACCAAACAGAAACAAGTTTTTCTGGTTTTTTTTTGTTTTTGTTTTTTTTTTTTTTTAATTTGAACTAAAGGGTCATCAAAACCTTTATAAAAAAATGACACGAAATTATGTCAGCAATGTATAAGTAAAGGGAAGTATGAAGAACAATGTTGTGCAGTTTTTTTCTAGTTTTATGAAGGATGCAGTGATTTGAATGAAATTATTCACATTTTTGAGCAGCAAAGTATTGAATGAATTACCTATATGACCAGTGCACTACATTTCTGTCATCTATCTATAAGTGGCACTTGTAGGAAACAAAGATAAAATTTACATAGAAGGTCAGGTCTGGGTCGATTTACCACTCTTCTGGATCAAATTTAACTTTCTGTTATATCTAAGTCCTCTATGCATTTTGTGTGGGTTCTGTTGCTGAGCCTAATTCATGAGTTAACATTTTCAAAACACGAAGTATTTCAATGGTACTGAAACCTATTTAACTTATCCACATACAGAGCTATAATGAGAAATTGTACAGACTTTCATAGAAGGCTATAGGATTTATTTAAGTTTCTGACAGTTCTGAAGGAATTGCTCTAGAAAAACTGTCAAATTTAAGAGAGTACTCTTGTTTTTCTATAGGCTTTATAAATAATGTCCCAAAATACATGCTAGGAAACGCATTTCTCTATTATATTCATAAGATGAACAAGTATTTTTAATTTTTTTTAAAATGTTTAATATATTTTCCTC